>CAIGRQ010112635.1:0-11151 GCA_903798375.1 Fraxinus sp. D2006-0159 | reverse complement strand
CCATTTCCATTTTGTCTATGACCTTTTAATCATACTTATGGAATCTACAATTCTTTACTTCAAGATATTACCTAATTTTCGTGGTAAGCTCTCTAAAATTTCAGGATCAATTTATGATGATATCTGAGCAAATTTACTTATAGTCCCTGAGCATTTTGTTAAAAGTAATGGCGTTATATCATTTTACTGAGCTTATTAGAATGAATCCATTCCTCACCTTCTATATTTTTGTTGCCACTCTATCAGATACTATATTTATGCGTGTCTATAAATCCAGGCTGGATATTTTGAAGGCTGTAATAGTAGGAATAGAAGGGACTCCGTACCATGATGGTCTCTTTTTCTTCAACGTCTTCTTTCTTAGAAGTTATCCCAATGTTCCACCTGTATGTTTCAAATATTTTTGTATCCAACCGCTTGTACACCTCTGAACATGTCGACACATTGTCTTCCATTGATATTAACTCACTTGTTGTTGCAGCATGTCCATTACTACTTTGGTGGAGTTCGTATCAATCCAAACTTGTACAATTATGGCAAAATATGCCCGAACCTTCTCAACACTTGGAGTGGTAATCAGAAGGAGAAGTGGATACCTGTTGTATCAACTATGATGCAAGTTTTGGTCTCTATACTAGGCCTATTTTTAAATGCTAAGCTCTATTTTAATGAGCCCGGACGTGCAAATATAAGTGCTTCAACAAGTGGAGAAAAGTGTTCTCTGGCATACAATAAGAATACTTTTATTCGTTCTCTCCAAACGATGGTGTACAGTTTGAGGTGGCCACTGAAGGTAAGATGAAATTGAGATGCTTTCTATATACTACTATTATTATTAGGCCTTTCGATCATTGAATATTTTGGTGGTTAATTTCAATTTATTCTTTCCTTTTGGGTGACGACTTCATTATATACTAATTTAGGTTTTATATTTTGTTGCTCGTAGCATTTCGAGAACTTTGTAATAGGGCATTTCTGCAAGCGTTCTCGTGATATTCTGGTAGCATGTAAAGCCTATGTAGAAGGCGCTCAGGTGGATTGTCTTGTCAAAAGGGGTATTCAAGATGTGGACAAGGGTGATAAGAGCTACTCTCAAGATTTTAAGGCCAATTTGGCGCATTTTCTCAAATTGGCTCGAAGGATTGTCAGAGTTCCTTTGTTTAACTCAAAAGGCAAATGTACAAGTTCCTACAGCATCCGGGGTCCAAAACTTTTATTACTAGATTCATTAAATTAAAATTTAGACTTAGGCTACGTATTTTACATGCAAGACATGCTCATCTTAAATTTTGTTTTTAACTTCTTAGACTGTATTTAAAATTACAAATCAGTGAATGTTAATGATTTCAGAATGCTCACCATGCATTTTAGTAAATAAAATGTCTTAAATATTGTATCTTTAACTTTGTTTATTCNCATGCAAGACATGCTCATCTTGAATTTTATTTTTGACTTCTTAGACTGTATTTAAAATTGCAAACCAATGAATGTTAATGACTTCAGGACGCTCACCATGCATTTTAGTAAATAAAATGTCTTAAATATTGTATCTTTAACTTTGTTTATTCTTCTAAGATTTATTCTCCTATTTTTTGTATTATTCTATTGCCTTATCACTCAATTTTTCATAGTTGTATACAATCAGTTAAACAATTACATTTACTAGGATAATTTAAATTGCTAATATATAACATTCAAGATATAATTCATGATATTTTAACATATTTAACACACTAACATTACCTTCAAAATAACTCAACCCGTGCATCTCACGGGTGGAGACTAGTCATGTTAATAAAATGTGCTCAAATTCTTGTATGTTGAGTATTATATTCATCTTTAACCGATGAAGGATTATATCCATGACAGGTACAGGTAGAACATGAGGTGGCTTCCAGGTTATTAAGGTGGGAAAATACTAGGGACAAAGGGGCCCACCAAATCAGGGGTGCCAGTAAGGGTGGTTGAGAATGCTTTTTCTTTTTTCTTTTTTTCCCCCTTTCCTTCTATTTTTTATATAAAGGTACGTTTGATAGGTAAATGTGAAAATGAATTCCAATTCCTTGTTAGTTGAAAAATAAAAATCCACCCAATTCATAGGAATTCGTTTTCCATGAAAACAAAAAAAATGTAGCTTAAAGTGTTTGCACTTTGAAATTCGATTTTCATTTTCACATTGCAATCAAACAGCCAGAGTGAAATTAGTTTTCCTCGAATTTAACATTTTACATAGAATTCATTGCAATCAAACAGGGCCTAACTGTAATAGACACTGACTATATACCAAAATTACCCATCGCAAAGTCAAACATGTAAGAATCACTTGTCGTGGTAAATATACAGAATCCTCTATTGAGAACTCGGGTGCTAGAAAGCATGAAAGGTTGAGGTCTAGATACCTAATTTTTACAACCCTTAGAGGTTGGGGACACTAGTGCGATTTTTTCTGAAAACATGGGTTACAAGTTTCGAATCGGGTACATGATGGGTACGGAAAATATAGTTCTCGTCCCGTCACCTGCCAAGTTTAAAGTTAATTTTAATTTTTTTATTAAACAAAAATAATAAATTTATCATCATTTTAAAGAGAATAAAAATTATTTTTAACAAATTGAGAAAGAGTAATAATATTTACTACTAAAAGAAATAAAAAATAAATATGGCGATAAATAGGACAATGGACTTGCCCCATCCCGTTTTAATTGGGTATAGGGATGTTGCAAGATGACAAAAATGTCCAATGGGGACAAGAGTGAGAATGACCGACCTGTTTCATACCCACCCCGTTGTCATCCTTAGTTACAAGTTAATTTTCAACCATTATAACCATTGACTCATTTTTTAAATCCATAATTAAAATGTAGATCATCTATTGATTAACCTTAATTACTTGTATTATCAGCAAAAGCCAAAATATTTAGTTTAGCAAAATGAGTTTATTAATATTATCTTCAACACCATTATTAGCCAAGAAAAGGGCAGCAAAAAAATTAGGTGCCGTTCTCTTTGGCGTATTCAGATCGTTTTCTATTTTCGATTTTCCAAAACAGAAAAAACACGTTCTCTTTCCTATTTTCGAAAGCGCGTTTTGGAAAACGAAAAAAAAAATTTGTACACAAAACGATAAAAAACATTGTTTTGGATGTTTTCAAGCCAAATCCAAGAAAAACCCAAAACACGGGTAATGGCATTTTCCATTTCAACACACCAGTTCCTTCTTCTGCACCACAACTGCACCACCACCACCAAAATCGCCACCACCACAACTGGACCACCACCACAAAAATCGCCACCAGAAACCACAGCCTGCACCAACCACCGCACCACCATCACCATCCAATCAACAACCGCCACGCCACTATCACCATCCAATCAACCACCATCAAGTCGCGACCCTCGCCTACAGCAGAACAACCTCCTGTTTCAATTACAACACCGCATGCAATGGAACCACCATCGCCCAAGTCACGACCCAACCATCACCGCTCGCGACCTAACCATCGCCGTCCGTTACCCAACCATTACATTTTGTACAACATTAACCCACCACCATCGCCGTTCGCAGCATATCCACTCACCCAACAAACCACCGCATCAA
The DNA here is from genome assembly GCA_903798375.1 of Fraxinus sp. D2006-0159. Lineage (NCBI taxonomy): Eukaryota > Viridiplantae > Streptophyta > Magnoliopsida > Lamiales > Oleaceae > Fraxinus > Fraxinus sp. D2006-0159. The sequence continues at coordinate 7,553 of CAIGRQ010112635.1, read as the reverse complement.
AAAAAGAAAGAAAAAAAAAAGATGAAGGAGATCGCAAGGCACCCAAACCCAAACCACCACCGCGCCGTAAGGAGGGAGATCGCCAGTCAGAGAGAGGACAGAGAGAGAGAAAGGACCGAGAGAGGGAGGACCTAAAATGAGATTGACTGAAGAGAGAGAGAGAGAGAGAGAGAGAGAGAGAGAACACGTTTTCCTTNCAATCGCAGTGAGAGGACAGAGAGAGAGACGACCGAAATGAGTTGGAAATGAAGAGAGAGAGAGAGACAGAGAGAGAGAGAACACGTTTTCCTTTTTTTTTCGAAAACAATTTTTCAAAATGCCAAAAAGAACACATTTTCAACAATCTCAAAATAGACACTCAAAACACAAAATATAAAATGATTTGAAACACAAAGAGAACGGCACCTTAGTTTTTGGTTAGGACTATGAGAAATCTTAGCTGTCTTCTAAGTACTAAAGAATTGTCACAAAGAATTCCAAATTTGGCTGCTTCTCTGGCATCTCTCTCTACGTGTCTTTTGAGGACTTTGGAATCACATTACCGACTCATCAACTTAAAAATCAAGAATAGATTAGGTCCGATTTGATATATATTAAAAAATTTATTCTCATTTTTTTTTACTCATTTTTAATCACACATTTTTCAATAAAATAATATTTTTTATCACATCAATAATTTTTCCTTCTTTTTCAATCATACATTTTTCATCAAACTACTATTTCACAATATATTCTTCCAAAATAATGTGGCTCAAACAAACGCTAGAAAGTAAATTGGCCCCATTGAGAGCCATTTACACGTCCACATTTCAGCCCCCAAATGATGAGTGTTGCCCACCATTTTATAGTGTAGTTTACATTCATCTCGAGCTATGAATTGAATCATATTGTCTAAAAATTTTGACTTTCGAAAAACAAACGAATATGGTGTTTGGTTTGAAAAATCTCTGTCATCAGGGCATATGGACAGTGGGTCATGGTGGGGCACATGATCCACAATTTTCCAATATTTGAATTTTTTTTTTTTCTTAATGATAGGAGCCGACAAACAACCCAAATTGTTGAGAGCCCAATCCGCCACATATACAACCCAATTCAAACTTGCTTCACCCAATTTTGACTCCAATTTTCTTGTTGTAACTTTCCTTCACTTCATCTAGGGATGTCAATGTGGCTCAAACAACCCGTGGCTCGGCTCGGAATTCGAGTCGAATCAGTTCGTGGCTCAGTCGGCTCAGTGGAACTGAGCCTAGACTCGGGCCGATGCCCCATTTTGGGGCATCGACTTGAGCTCGAGCCCGAGCTAGCCCTGTGTGGCTCGTCGTCGGCCCGTGACGAGCTGGGCCTAGCCAAGTTTTAAAAAAAGAACTTAAAAAAATAAAAATAAATAAATAATTACAGCTGCCAAGCAGCATTTAGAATTAATATTAAAAAAAAATCGAAAGTTGGAGTCGAATCTAGATTTTTTGGCCGAACAAAAGCTCTACTCGGCTCCGGCAAAAAAAAATCCCCGAACAATTTTTACTCGAGCCAAGCCCAAGCTTCGAGTTTTGACTCGACTCGTTGACTCCCCTAACTTCATCTCTGTTGGGCATCCGCAAGAACTTGCACCATTGATTGGCTCCCGACGCATCCAAGTCTCTATTTGAGCTGCAGTCTATTCCAATTTCCAAACTTCTAAAGGTAAAACCCTAACTTCACTATCGAGGGAAGAAGAATACCTTGAGCAATTTTATGCAATGCTATAAGAAAGCCTTTGAAAATATATTTTCCACCTGAGTATTAGTTAAAGCATGGTAAACTCGATTATGATTACAATTCTGCACAAATAAAACTAAACGTGAAATACAATGAATGTAACTATATGTATTGGTGTCTTTTTCCAAGTTTTTCGAATGCCTAAGCTGAGACTTTTTTGTGTAAATAGTGGGAAATGGGCTCAAATGGATGCTATTAGTGGAGCACTAAAGTTAGGCAATGAGTTGAATCTGGGATATGTAGTTGCTGATTGAAATTGTAGTTGAAATTGAGGTGGGTAGTGGCCAGTGAGTTGAAATATTTGTAGTTGAAATTGAACTGGGGTGTGAGTTGAAATTATAGTTGCTGACTTGCAATTGGTGAGATTGAATTGGGGATTGTTGTTGGGATGAGTGGCGTGGGGATTATCTCGTGCTTTTGTTTGTAATTGAGTTAAATTTTTTTAACCAAACACATCCACGTATTCTTACTGAGTTTTTATGCTCCACCAAGGAAGGTCGATAGGATTTCCCTATAATGTATAAAATTGAGACACGTTATTCTTCAACATTTCTAATAATAAAATATCGAATACATTAATTTTTTCGTTAACTTTTTATAAGTTTGATTGTGTCTTTATTAACTTCAAATGTATGCGTCCGTCACTGTCTGTACTTTTGATTATTCTAGTTGGAAAGAACCTCTCTTTCTTGAGGAAGGACACGGGAAAAACTAGAGACTTCTATTTCATACACCAAAAAAGGTTCGAGGGGCTTTTTGCCTTTTAAATGGAAGGGATGAGAAGGCTGACATATTATTTAAGCTATACTTATTTTTATTCTTAAGCTCAAAATGAAGTGGAACATGTCGTTTGAAAGCTTAAATATTAATTAAAAATAGAACGGATATACTTGCATAAATATCTTGATTGACGCATACTGCTATAGAAGTATTACCAACAATTTCTTTGTCTTTACTTTTGTCTTATTCTACTGTCCATTTGATTGTAAATGTGAAATTTGGATGGAAAATAAATAAATAAATTACAAGGAATTGAATTGCCTAAAATTTATTTTACTGAGAATTGTAATTAATTGTGTTTGATTGATATAATTTTCCACCTAAAAAATATTGAATGTTTGGTATCCGTTTGACTTTATTTTTCATGAAAATTATCTATTAAAGTGATTACTTTTTTTTTTACTGCCATTGGGTCTATAATTTGTTCCAAGTGCCAAAACAAATTACTATACCGAATACTATTCGTTTGACTTTGTTTTGCATGGAAATTGTCAATAAAAGTGATAAAGAAGATTTTTACCTTTTTGTCTGAAATTTTTTCCAATGGTCCAAAAAAAGGTGAAAAATCAATTACCACAAAAAACAAAAGAAAACATTTTCCTTCAAAATCATAAAAAGATGCGCGTGAGGGGTGGCGAGGGAAAACGAATTTCGATGAAAATTTTTGTTATCAAACACCACAAAATATGGAAAATGAAAAACTTTTTTCAACTTTCAAGAAAAATAGAGGGAATCAAACTGGCCTACATGTTTTAAAGGTGGAATTGTTTATGCATATAAATTAAAGTGACAGCACATAGTTCTGGTTAAGGTATGACAATTGATTATTCGCAATGAGTAGACATGAAGCCATTTGTCTGATATAAATTAAGTTGCTTTTTTTCTTTTTTTCCTCATTTTCTATTCCTTATCAAACATGTATAGTTCTTACTTCCTTTTTAAATTTGGACCTCAAAGCTCATCAAGACGGATTGGAATAAACAAAGATTATTACTTAGCTGCCAATACAGTATAAATAGGTTCATTTTGGCTAAGCTTAGTTTTAAAATTAACAAATTTTTATTGGTCTGAATTTTAAACTTTGCTGTTGAAGTAACTGTTTCGATGGTAAGTAAGAAGAATGTGATATATTAACAAATGTTTGAAAACAAGAATTTAATTAAAAGTAACTTTTGACTTACTTTAAAAAGCCAAATATCTAACTCTCTGTCTTTTCAAAATGTATTACTCTTTTTTGGTTTATTTCCATACTTGATATGTAGCGTTTATAACGCATTTGATATGTTTTACTGGTCAAATAAATCAATAGAGGTACGTGACATTTTAGTTCTCTATTTTGTTCACTACTGCATAATCCACCACAGAGAATGCGATTGTATGATTTATTAATTGAGTAGGGTGATATGTAAATCATTAAATAATATTAAGAAATCGAAAAATCAAAAAACAAATATTCTTTTTTTTTTTTATTTTGAATCCTATTCAATATTATATATCTAATACGTTGTTAATGTTTATATCTATACTAGTTAGAGGCACCTGTCCGTAGTATAGATGACTATGTAATAGCGTTGACTGATTTTTAGTTATTTTTGAAAACGTCACTAATTAAACAAACTTATTCAATATAAAATCTTAAAGTTACAACAAAAAATAAAAAAATAAAAAAAAAGAAGTTGGAAACAAAATAATAGAAAACCTTAAAATTACAATGAAAAATAAACAAATAAATAAAAAAGGAAATTAGAAACAAAAGGGGAAATTATTCATCATAAACAATCAATATAATTCAATTCAAATTTAAAAACACCCATAAATTAACAAACTACAAATATATTGTTATTTCTTACTTTTTTCCTAAATTTTCTTAAGTACAAACCTTTAAAAGCCTTGCATATCATATTTTAAATTTTTTTAGGGTTGGTAGAAAAGTAAAATTAACGATTATGATTTTAAGTTTAATAATTTAAGACGATTTTTATATTTAAACTTAATCAACAATATATTTATTATTATCATATTTGAAGTTTTTTTAAAAAAAAATTTAAATCAATCGAAATGGATATTCATATCATGAAATATCGAATCAAACGTTGTAGAAAAAATAAAGTTCAAAAAAGGGACATTGGAATGGTGTTGAGATTGAAAAGAAATATAAACAATTACGACTTTACGTTTGACAATTAATGTAAAATTATTTTTTATATTTAAAGTTTGTCGATCACATATTTATTATGACTGCACTTCAACATTTTCAACGAATATTAAATCGCTTGAAGAGCATATTTGTAACTTAAAATACTGAACAAAACATAAAAGAAATGGCTTAATTTAAGATAAAAACGGAAGAAAAATGAAATCAAGAGAAATTAGTATGAGTATGGGGGTTGAGGGTGGGTAGAAAAGGAAAATTTACGATTATGATTTTACGTTTACTAATTTAAGATAAAATACAAAACGAAAAAAAAAAATTGGCTTAATTTAAGATAAAAACTGAAGAAAAAAGAAATTGAGAGAAATTAGTGTGAATATGGGGATTGAGGGTGGGTAGAAAAAAATTATCGATTATGATTTTACGTTTAATAATTTAAAATAATTTTGTTATTTAGACTTAATCGACAATATATTTATTATTATCACATTGTAAGTTTTTTAAATTTTTTTTAAATCAATCCAAATATCGAATCAAACGTTGTAGGAAAAATAAAGTTCGAAAAAAGGATGTTGAAATGTTGTTGATATTGAAAAGAAACATAAACAATTACTACGTTTCACCATTAATATAAAATTATTCTTGATATTTAAAAGTTATCGGCCATATATTTAGCATGGCCACACTTCAACATTTTCAACAAAATTTAAATCGTTTAAAATGCATATTTGTAACCTAAAATACTGAATAAAAAAAATAAAGAAAAATGAAATCAAGATAATTTAGTGTGAGTAAGGGGTTTAAGGGTTGGTAGAAAAAGAAAATTAACGATTATGATTTTACGTTTAATAATTTAAGATAAAATACTGAATGAACAAAATGGCTTAATTTAAGATAAAAATTGAAGAAAAATGAAATTGGAAAAAATTAGTGTGAGTATGGGGGTTGAGGGTGGGTAGAAAAGAAAAATTATTGTTTATGATTTTATGTTTAATAATTTAAAATAATTTTTATATTTAAACTTAATTGACAATATATTTATTATTATCATATTGTAAGTTTTTTTTAAAAAAAATTAAACCGATCCAAATATTGAATCAAACGTTGTAGGAAAAATAAAGTTCGAAAAAAAGATATTAGAATGATGTTGAGATTGAAAGGAAACACAAACAATCACAACTTTACGTTTCACAATTAATGTAAAATTAATTTTAATATTTAAAATTTATCGATCATATATTTATCATGACCACACTTTAATATTTTCAAAAAAATTTAAATCATTTAAAACGCATATTTGTAACTTAAAATACTGAATTAAACTTTAAAAAAAAAGGCTTACACAGCTTAGTCGAGCCGAGCCGGGCCAAACGGTTATTTGGCTCGGCTCGCGGAATTTGTATTAAAAAGAAAAAAAAAAAGAACTTAGTTGAGTCATTGACTTATGAATAGTGCCACCAAAACTGACTCTTCTATTAATGTAGGGGAAAAAAATGATTATTAAATTAATTGTTTAACTGCATAATTACAAAATTATCTTTTCTTTTATGGTTTGTACAAAAATTGCGTATTTATTTGACTAAACTTCAATAATTTATTCATATATAATTAAAATAATTAACATGGCAATGGCATTATCATTTTAGTGCATATCATACTATTTATTATGTAATATATTTTAACACATTAACATTATAGCGTATATACGACATTTCATACATAAAATGATAAATGATAATAAAAATTAAGATAAACCGTATTATAAACATTTCAAAAGAAAACCCTAAATTATACAAGTAATATTTCGTCAATATATTAATTTGTGGGATAGTTTGGATACTTTTGATATTTTAGTAAATTAATAAGATAATTTCATTAATTGAATAATTTAGTTAAATGCAAATTTAATTTTCCATTTAAGTTGAATGTAGTTCAATGAATTTGATTATTCAATAAAACAAAATAATTTTATTTTAATATATTATGAAGTAATATATAAATTTTAAAGTTGGTGAATCTTATGAAAAAAATTCTCACTACAAAAATCAAATACAAAAAATAATAAACTAAATTGAAAAAAAAAATGAGAAATAAAAATAAAACTTAATGACGTGAACTGAGAATTATATCCCTTATTTGATGCCCATTATTTCATTAAAATAAGTTTTTTAATAGTGGAATTTGGAGAATCTATGGTTAAAAAGAAAGAATTTTTTTTTTTTTAATTTAAGTGGAAAACATATTATTGTGAGAATGTGAGGTTGAATATTAATTTGAAAAAAAATTGAAATAATGAGAATCAAAGAGAGGCATAGTATGTGATTGTAGCAAACAGTTCAATAGTAAGTTGACTAAAATTACAGACTTAAATTTGATAACATGAATAAATACAATTGAGAAATTAAAACAATAATATAAATAAGTAGTAAGTAGTCATCTTCAATTTTTTCCACAAGTACATGCATTACCCTGCTCAAAAAAATCATATTCAAACGATCTTTCTTCCTATGATGCTGAAAAAAGTGACGAGTGTATTTTAAGCTTAAAAAATTAAATCATAGTTACAAATTTTTACTTAGTTTACCGTGGGTAAAAACTCAAACTTAGAGCGAAAATGACAATTTTTTTTAGCCTAACTGGATTTCAATAAGGGCAATTGAAGGTAAATAGTATTGCACAGGATTAATAAGTAGCATTAAAGGAGCAATTGGAGGGAATTTAAGTTTCGAAAGTTAAATTTAACTTGTCAAAAGTTTAGGGACTATTCGGAACTTGTGGAGGACCAATTTCAAAAGATTATTAAGAACGTGGAAGCTTTTGGAAGTTTTAGAATCAATATTAAAAATTGACAAAAAAAAAAAAA
>CAIGRQ010112630.1:0-11697 GCA_903798375.1 Fraxinus sp. D2006-0159 | reverse complement strand
TTGAATTTATGCCAAACCGATCATGTTAGGTTGGGGGAAAAATCGACCTAACCCAACCCACGCCCACCCCTAGTTGTGCAGTGGTGGTAAGATGGTTGTGCTGGTGGTGGGAATTTTAGAGTGCTTGTGAACAATTGTATAGTTTTGGTAGTGGCGATGACGGTGGCGGTGGAGTGGGACGAAGTGTGTTTTTGATCAATTATTTGGGTGTTATGACCAACAAATTAGTTAATTTGTGATGTAAAAAAATGTGTGATTGTGACTAAACTTGGAATCATGACTCAGAATTTGGTAAGTTGTGACCAACTAATTCGATGATTTGTGATCAATTAATTTGATATTTTGTGATCGTGAAATAAATTGTTACCTATAATATTTTGATTTGTGATCGATGAATAAATTGTGATCTATAAAATTTTGATTTGTGATGGAGAAATAATTTGTCAGCAATTAATTTGATAATTTGTGATAAAATTTTATAGTATTGTGACCTTAATATATCTAATTAACAATTTTTCAATTATTTATTTAATTATCACCTAATTTGACTAGTCTTTCTCTCTTTTGAATGTTTTTTTTCTCTTTTTGTCTTATATTTTGTCTTATAATAATTAGAGTTTTCTTTTGTCTTTCTTTACAATTTTTAGGATCTTTTATCAAGAAACTCTGACACTGAGATATAGAAAGCTCAGTGATTTGCTTCTTGATCTATAAAGAGGAGTCACATCTATTTCTATCTAATGAGGATAATATGTAGCTTTGTATTACAACTAATCTACTGATTGATCAATTTTCTAGAAGAATATTAATAGATTCTTTAAAGCTTTCTAAAGAACAATAAAGCAAAGTATGATCGTCTACTGGCATAAAATATAGAGAATTAAAAACAATATGTTTGTAATGGCCTGAGAGTACTTTACCATTCAACAAATTAATTTCTTCAAATACTTTTTTTTTAACTCTCTCTCTCAGCTTTTTTCTTGACATTCTAAAGAGGTTTAAGAATGTAACCAAAAAAGGATTTTCATCAAATTTAAAAAGGCTTTGAACGTTCTTAATTATAAGTAAAATAGCCAACTTAACTCAGAGGATTATTTTATCTTTTTTGGTCATGAAATCCAGAATAAAGAGGCTGAGAGCGTTTGGATTGTTTTTGGAAATAAAATACGGCTTTTGAATAACATAATCACTTACTTGATGTTTCCTCTTTTAGGCCTTGCCCGAAAATTAAATAAAGTAACTGAACATTATAGACAAGAGAAAGTATGCAAAGACCTTACTTTTTATTTCTGAAATCTTTGAATCTACAAGAGTTTACAAGGATGTCTTTGAATATTTTGAGTACAAGTGTTATATTCTGCTATCCTGTTATTTTTTCTCGACGTGTTCTTCTTTATGAGTGGTGTCGATATTTAGACTTTGGTACATCACATCTATTATTTTCTACACTATTCAACTTTACAAGTGTGTGATTTATAATTGAAAGAATACTATGTAACTTTACATGTCTATGAAACATATTTAAAAACTTAAATATCTCTTTACAGCTGTGAGAAATATCTGTCCTCTTTTTCCCAACTTTTTGACTTATTTGTCATGATAATTGTCCTTTAAGTACTTTTCATTATGTCTTTTGCTTTATCTTTACGTCTTTTCTTCTTTAATTGTCTTTCTTTTCATTATCTCTATGTAGGCTTCTTCTAGGTCTGCGTCCATTTCATTATTTTGCCCATCTGATATGTATTCCTCTTCTTTTTCTATGTCTGATTGTCTTGTTAATTCATTGTCTGTTTCTTGGAAGGCCATCATATATAGCTCCTTTTGTTCAATATTTGGTGCTGAAATTTTTTCTGTTTTAACTTTTAAAGCAAGATACTCTTGGCAGAAAATAACTCCATTATTCCATTGAGCTACAAGTATGGAATTATTGTTTTGTACTTCCATCATTTCTACAGTCTCTAAGATTCGCCTTTCATAATCAATCTGTCTCATTTTTATTTTTTTATTGGTCTTCGAGGAGGGTCGGAATCTTTTAGCTCTTTCGTATATTAAAATATGATGAAAAGCTAGAATTATGATACAAATTATTTACAAGAGGTGGTCTGGAAATAAATTGAATCATCAAAGGGTGATCTCTTAACTGACTAAGAATATGCTTAAGTTTAGGTGAAAAAAATCTGAAAGGTCTATTGAAGATGTATATGGTGTCTATCATACCAAATTTTAAGGCTGAATAAAAAATGTCTTCTTCTTCAAAAATCATGTAGTCAAAAGAAACTATAGGATAATTATGTATCAGAAAAGTTGAGTTATTTGCTAATTCATATTTGGGGCCATGTTTAAGAAAATATCGATTTCCATCGTGATAATAGCTTAGAATTTGAGAAAAAATCGATAATTTCTTGTACTACTAACTCTTTTATGGAACTTCAGACAATACTGGCACAATCGCCAATTTTCTGTTCTAATTCATATAAAGTATTTTCTTGCCCTACAGCTGTAGAATTTGTTAATTCAATAAGTCTTTCTATTTTATTTGAATAATTTCTACTCGAAGATGCAATGACTTTAGAAATAGGTTTTTCAATACCATCTTTAGAACTTAATCTTTCTAAATTATCATGCAACTAAAGAATCTCATGTTGATATCTACTAATAGTCTGTTGGGATGAAGAGATATCGTCTTCAAGAATCTACAGTCTTTCTTCTAATGATTGTTTTTCTAAGATTTAAATTTCTAATAACTTTGGTCATATTTTCACAACTATCACAAAGTTGTATTGAGGATAAAGATGCGCTTGAGAAGTAGAAGAGGGTTGCATAGTTTCTCTATCTCTTTTAGATATATAAAAGTTGAATCCAATCATTTTTCTGTCGAAATTTAAAGCTTCTTCTAATGTATAAAATCCTTTGAAAAAAGGGTCTAGAAATCTTTCTACTTATTGCAATACTTCTGGCCAATAATTATATATACCAGGCTCTCTACCTTTAACTACTACAAAGAAGCTAAAATTTTTACTTTCTACTTAATTATGAATCTGTCTAAAATGATTAGCTAAGGCATTAATGCTGTCTAATTTTTGTTTAGAGTCACGTGCCATACATGGATTATCTACTAGACAACGCTCCCTTTTTGGTAGTCTTTCTAAATTATTTCATCTGAATCGGAGATTAGATCCTTGTGGGCCACTCTTAGAGTGACATTCCCAAAATTCATCATTTTTTGATCCATTTGCACCATGAAAATAATGGGTTAGAAAATTAATAACTTGTCTACTTAAGTTATCAGCCAAAATATTTTTTTTCCATTTATGTGTTCTATATTAATTTTATAACTGTTTAATATCTCATACAACTTTAACCATTGTTTGTGTCTAATTTTATCAAAATTTGTCTTTTTAATAAATTTTACTATAGCCTCACATTCTATTCTAATTGTGAATTTAGTATTTAAAAATAATTTAAAGCTTTCTATACTATGTATGATCGCCATTATTTCATTGTCTAAACTAGTCAAATATTTTCCTTTTATTTTATACTTTCCACTAGTGTATCTACAAATCTTCTCTTCTTTTTTATCACTATATTTATTAGGTTCGGAATATAAAACTCCTCCCCATCCTAGTTCACATCCATCCGTTTCTATTATTTTATATTCACTAGCTAATGGTAATTCTAATGGTGGTAAGCTTTTAACTTCTTTTATTTTCCTAACTAGTTCTATATATGGCTGATTAAAATATTTTTGTCCTTTACTAGATAACTTACTATATAATGGTCCTACTTTCTTGCCTAAGTCTTTAATAAAATGTCTAGCATAATTCAATATTCCTAAAAAGTATTGTAATTTTTTAGTTTCTTCTATTTTTAAGGGAACTGTATAAATGTTTGTACTATATGTGGTTGCAATTGGATTTTTCCTTCTCCTAAAATTATTCCTAAAAATTCAGTTATTTATTTATTTATTTCCATTTTCTTTTTACTTATACTTAAACCGTTTTCTATAAATTTATTTAAAACTATTTCTAGATGTTGCATATGTTCTTTTTTATTTTTACTATGTACCAAAATATCATCTATATATACGAAAATAAATGGAAAAGAATTAAAAATAATATCCATCTTTCCTTGAAAAATAGAAGGTGCATTCTTTAATCCAAAAGGCAAAGTAACCATTCAAAATGTCCTAGTGATGTAATAAAAGCTGCCTAAGGAATAGAATCTTTTGTCATTTTTATTTGCCAGAATCTAGTTTTGCAGTCAAAATTCGAAAATATTTTACTATTTTGTATTTTATTTATTAACATGTCTTTATCTAGTAACTTATATCCATCTTCTGCAGTATTAACATTTAATCTTTTGTAGTTTATAGCTATTATTGTTGTACCTCTTTTAATTTCAGATACTAAAGATTGGTAAAAAGCTGCAGATCTATGTTGGCTACTAGATGGTCTTATTACCTTTAAATCAAATAACTCTTTAATCTGTATATTAAAGTCTTCTATATCTTGATTTGTGTGTTTAATTTCTGCTATTCTTATTTTTATATTTTTGTTTATGATTTCTGATTTAGCTTCAATTCTATTTTTATCCCAATGTTTTATAGGGTCTTCTCCTATGATCTGTACTTTTTCAGCTAATTATAAAATTCTATCTATACTATCTACCTTAGATAATGTTTTATTAGGGTCTTCTCCTATGATTTGTATATTAACGATCCATCATGCTTAGCTCGTAACTCTGAAGAGTCTATAGTATTAATAATAGAAGTAACTTTTCCAAAAATTATAACATCATGGGTGATTGTTAAAGTTCCATTTCTACTTAGTGCGAATTTTATCCCTAAAGCAAATTCGTCTTTTATTATTTCACTTACTAATGTAGTTGTTAGATTATACCGTCTTTCTTGAAATTTGATTTTACATAAAATTATTAATTCTTTAGTTCTTGATATGAAATCAGTCTTTAAGATTTCTAAAGATAAATATTCCAAACTTTGTAGATTATCTATGATCTGTATATTAACGGTCCATCATGCTTAGCTCGTAACTCTGAAGAGTCTATAGTATTAATAATAGAAGTAACTTTTCCAAAAATTATAACATCATGGGTGATTGTTAGAGTTCCATTTCTACTTAGTGCGAATTTTATCCCTAAAGCAAATTCGTCTTTTATTATTTCACTTACTAATGTAGTTGTTAGATTATACTGTCTTTTTCTTTCTTGAAATTTGATTTTACAGTCATTGAAAAGTCTTTCTTCAAATCCCATTTTACTACCATCCATTTGACTTCCTCTTATTTCATATTCTAGTTTCTGCCTACAATCTTCTGAAACTAAGTTTTTTCTAATTATGTTGAATGTACAAACTGTGTCTATTAAAGCTATTAGGTTTAGTTTTATTATTTTATTTATCTGTATTTCTATGGGTATTCTGATGCTTTTAGACGATTTTACCCTAGAGATTTGAGAATTATTTCTTCTTGATTTTCTATTTCTAAGTAATTATTTTTTGTGTAATTATCTATAGGCTGTTTTCCTTGTGTTTCTAGATTTCTAATCTTATATTGTATTTCTCCTATAGTTTCATATATTTTATATATTCTATTGTTTGTGTTTACTATTTTATCCTCTAGTTTTTCTATATCTTTACTATAGTCCTTATTTTTACTATTATTAGCTTCTTCTCTAATTCCTAAACACTCGTTACATTGAATTTTCAAGCAATTTCTACATTGATTTCTATTTTTATGTCATGGGTATATTCTACAATTCTTACATTTTTCCATCATCGATACTTGTCTTTTGACCCATTCATGGACACATTCCTGTTCTATATTTGTCATTTTTATATCGAGAATAGAAAAATCTAATTCTTCTAAACTACTATAACTATCTTCAGAGCTACTTATAATTTCTAAATTGTCTAAAATAAAAATGAAGGTTCATAAAATCAGTCTCAAAGATTAGCAAGGTAATCCAATCATTTCCTCTCGCACACCCCCTTCTATCCCGAGAAACTTCCTGCTATAGTAATTAGTAGATGTTCTCTTTTTGTAATTTTTATCAAACAATAATATTCAAAGTTATGAAAATAATAATTTGAAACTTTCAAATGTCTTCTTGAAATATCGATAGGAAAACAACAATTATACTATTACAATCAATCTATTTTAGAACTTCTTTTTTAATCGACACCCTGAATAATTCATTCAACATTTCTTGTTGTCGATCGAAGATAGAATTTTATCAGCTTCAACTTCGAGAAACTCATATCAGCAGATGCAACTATAACTGTAACTGATATAGTCAATAATATTCTATAAGTAATCCACACATTTGAAAAATAGCGGTCTATCATTATTTTTATATTGTTTAACACTTCAATCGCCATTTTGGTCTTAATTTAAGTGAAGGAAGAGTTTAACCAATTAAACATACTTCAGGTGAATGTTTTATTCATCACTAACATTTTCATCAAAGTGCTTCGTTACATGAATAATAAACTTTTTATGAAAAGTAGGTTCAATTTCAATTTGAAAAGTAATCTTGTCATATTCAAATTAATTTTTTTTTATATGTTTCAGAAAATGAAATAAGTACTTTCAATTGACTAATAACAACATCAATTGACATGTTCTCACTTTGCAACATTTTGCTTACTCTATTAATAGCATACAATGCAGTGTACCAAACAATCACGTCACAAGAGATCAAAATTCATAATTTCATAAGATAAACTTTTAGCATATCTAAATACCTTAGGTTCATTACATGTTTCTATCAAATGTTTTAAAGCGGTTTTTATTTGTGGAGCTGAAATCTTATTATTTTTAACTCTTCCAACTTGATTTTTTCAATGTGTTCGTTGAAATCTTTGCAAGATTGTCCTCCATGTTCACCTTAACGGATGCGGTGTTCCAGCTATTCCAGTCAGCTATTGGAACCTGCAAAATGAGGTCGGGGCTTTCTCTCCCGTTTTACCTCCGGCGTGAGAATCAGTAATCGATTTTGAGGAGTAGGAAGATAGTATAATGCGAATTCAAGCAGTTCAGGTTTCAAGAGTCCATACCTTTCTCACCATAGAGGTACGTATAGGCACTTGATTCCATGTACTCGTTCAGCTCTCAATGGTACCACGCGTCCCACGTAAGTCTTCCCATTTCCCCATGTTTTGAATGGATGACCCTCCCCATCCTCAAGCATTTGGTCGTCCCCTTGTTTGCTATTGGACGGTTTTCGTACATATAATTACCATTTGTATGGTTAAGTGTAGCGTTGGCCTCATGCGGTAGGCATGGAGGTCGACGGCTTCACGCAGTAGGCATGGAGGTCAACGGCTTCACACGGTAGGCATGGGGGTCGACGGCTTCACTGGTAGGCATGGGGGTTGTAGCATGGTCTCATGGAGGTTGACGGCCTATGTGGACGTAGAGGGCCTCTTGATGGTAGGTGGCCTTATAGAGGTCGATGATCTTATAGTGGTAGACGGCATCATGGAGGTCGACGGTCTTATAGTTGTAGACAGTCTCATGGGGGTCGACGACCTGTGTATACATAGAGGGCCTCATGGTGGTAGACGACCTTTAATGTGGTGCTCTACGTGAGTGAATATCAAGTGACTCTCACCTCACTGGCCATCTTAAATAACTATTAATGCCATCATATATCACTAGCCCCTCTGTCCCTTGTCGATGTTTATCGGCAAGGGATAACGTCTTCACTTCTTCCATGTTCGTTAAAGTTTTTTTTTTTGTCGACATTTAATATAAGCGGGTCGAACAATCTAATTGACATAAAGCGATGAAAACATTATACAAGTGGCACCCCATAAGTGGGCTTAGTTTCGGGGCAAATTTTCCTCCAAAAAATTTAAAATCTTTCAAAAATTAAAGAGGTGTGTCCTCTCATTTCATTTATCGAAATTTTAATCCTCTTCATTCTCCTTCGAGGTAATTTCCTCCTCCCTTATTCCTTCATCTCAATCTTTTTTTTTATCATGAATAAGATATTCATTTCTTCCTCTTCCGATGAAAGTGAAAATGGGGATGAGAGAGTCAATCGACCCATCGTTGGATGGGTCGACTGACTGGTCGACCCATGTCCACTACCGGCACTGGTCGACGGTCGACCAGCTGGTCTACTGGTCAACTGTCTACTAGCATTACTGCTGATCAACGACGATCGACCAGTACTATCGGTCGACGTTTGGCCAGCCTTGTGGCTGGTCGATGGTCGACCGCCCCATAGTTGGTCATGGGACGAGCCCTGTCGATGATTTTCCTTTTGGCTATTCCATTCTTAGTCAGACATTTCACTACATCTGATCGAGTTTCAAGCTTTTCATTAATTCTCCCAAAATGACATATTATGTCATCTAAATCCTCAAGCCAAAACATAGAGATAGAGCATGATGCCGCGGGCGAAGTGGTGATTCTTGAAATCCCAAAATGTTATAGCCTTTATAACACTCTATCCAAATTGGAAAAGTCACTTAGGAAGTATGAGCATGTGGATCAATATGTACATAGAGCCCCTCGGCACAAAGAAAGGCCTCCCAGGTCCAACCCCATTGGGGTCGCCGTATATAAATATTTCATGGATGGTGGTTTTAGACTCCCGATCCATCCTTTCTTCGTCTCGTTATTTAATGAGTTTCACCTCACTCCTAGCCAAATTAATCCCAACGTGTGGAAGAAAGCACTATATTTCCAATACATTTGCCTTAGCAAGAAAAATCCCACTCTCGATAGACCTTTTCAGGTGTGTCTTCGAGATGCATGAGCTAGCCCAATGCAAGTCCTTTGTCTGCTTCACCACTAGGGTCTCGTTACGTTTTCCCAAGTTTAGGAATCCCAACAGCGGGTAGAAGTCCTGATTCTTCTTTATTTGACCCCATGAAGGTCAATTCCCTTCCACTGCCCATTGGAGATATCCCCTGATCCGTTTGTCCAATAATGAAGTCGAGATCATCCCTCTTCTTAAAGCGTTTGGACATATATCACGAGGCGAGAGTGAAGTGACATCGCATTCGGGTTGACATGATCCTTTGTTGTAGGTTTTTTAGCACTTTCTATTGTTATTCTATCATTCGATTGTTTAATGTTTTCTCTTGGTTTGGGACGTGGATAGACAATCTTACTACACTTTGAGAATGATTACTTACTTATTGAACATCATTTTAGTTTTGCCTCCTTTTTTTTTTTTCATTTTTTTACTCACCGCTATGTGTCAGCGGTGTTGAATGGCGGGTCCAGTGATTTTGAGCCTTAACAATTTTATGTTTTGAAAACTCACCTCCTGCCCTTAGAACGATTTCGAGCTAGTCAATTTGTTGACTTTTTTGTTCGCCGCTATACGTCGAGCGATGTTGAATACCGGGTCTGGTGATTTTGAGTTTTAACCATTTTAGGTTTTGAAAACTCGACACCCACCCTTAGAGCTATTTCGAGCTAGTCGATTTCTTGACTTTTTTGTTCGCTGCGTCGAGCGATTTTGAAAGTCAGCTCCGTGATTTTGAGCCTTAACCATTTTAGGTTTTGAACTAGCCAACTTTTTGACTTTTTTGCTCACCATCATGTGTCGAGCTATTTTGAATTGTCGAATGTAGGGTCAGTTGATTTGAGTCGTAAACATTTTTGGTTTTCAAAACTCACCACCAGCCCTTTGTGATTTTGAGCTAGCCAACTTCTTGACTTTTTTGCTCACAGTCATGTGACGAGTATTTTGGGTGTAATAAGAGAGGTTTGTAGTCTTCGCTTCAATCAATCATAGACCAAGATTTCATAGCAAAATTTAAATTGCCAAGATTTGGGGACTTAGTAGGCGCACCGGGACGTCCCAGCTAGGCTGGCTCTTCCTTAACGCCCTCATGATCTGCCACACCCAGGCTTCTCATTAAATAATTTTCAATCAAGTATGCCTGTAGCAGGTATTACATCACAAACATCCTAGCTACAATATTTACAAAAGATCATTATATCAAAAAAGAAAAATGAAAATCCCTAACAACTATATTTACAGGCAAGCATCATGCGACTCGAAATCCCTGCTCGTTGGTCTACTGATAATACTTTTTGAGATGTTTAGTATTCCATAGCCTACCTAGTGATTTTCCTGTGGCCCCAAATCTGACCCC
Organism: Fraxinus sp. D2006-0159; assembly: GCA_903798375.1. NCBI lineage: Eukaryota > Viridiplantae > Streptophyta > Magnoliopsida > Lamiales > Oleaceae > Fraxinus > Fraxinus sp. D2006-0159. Next base: position 1,559 of record CAIGRQ010112630.1, on the reverse strand, counting down.
ACGCTAAATTCATGCCCTCCTGTCACCAAAAAGTTTTCTGTAGTGTTGAGGGGCTCAATTCGCCCCTTTGAGGATCAAGGTCCATCATTATCACTGGTAGTGATCCCTTTGTTTGTATACTGTCCACATAATACTTCGTCAAGGATTGTTGATCGCCCATCACACATCCCACACCTCGACTGGTTGGGAATTTTATCATTTGGTGGTAAGTAGAGGGAATAGCCCTAGCAACATTCAGCAGGGGTTGACCGTAGATTGCATTATACACCATGGGGGTCTTGACAACCAAAACGTTAGTTAAGATTACCATACTTGCTGGTTAGGTACCTGACGTCACCGATAGCTCTACTACTCCTTCTCGTATCACAGTAGCCCCTCCTAATCCTATAAAGAGTGGACACCGCTTTCAACATTTACGAAGAAATTTTTAATCCTTCAAATGCTTCCCAAGTGCGAACGTTCACTGCACTTCCACCATCGCCCAATACCCTTCTGACATCCTAGTTCGCTATGTCGTCGACATCACCAAGGTATCATCATGGGGGTTGCCATGCCTATTAAATCTTCTTCACCAAAAGTGATGCTCTGATCGAGTCTAGCCTTTTTCTGAATGGAACAAACCCCAGCTGTGCGTACATAGCTCTTTCTAGCTGAGTTCGAGTTTCTCCTCGCTATGATTTCTCTAACAATCACATTTATAGCACCGGCTCTAAGTGGCGGTTGATCCTCGACCTTCTGCTTGCCTCGATCATTCCTCATATACTTAGTCAAAAAATCTCGCTTCAAGAAGCACTCGATCTCCTTCTTCAAATGTATACACTCTTTTGTTTCGTGTCCATGATCCTTATGGAAATGACAATACTTGCTCTTATCCCTTTTGTCGACTGATGCTGCCATCGGCCTTGACCATTCGAGTTCTTTCATTCTCGAATTTTCATCAATATCTTGTCCTACGGAATATTTAAAGGGATGAAGGCTTTGACCTCCTCTCATCTCTGCCTGACCGACCGATCCTCTGCTTACGCACTCATTCCTCAGCTTGTCATTGTCAATGAGTTTTAGCACATCACCCAAATTGCACTTGTGGCTTTCCATCTCCCTTCCATTTCTAAGATTTTTCATAACCTTCTCTATTTCCTCTACATCAACATACTTGTCACCCTTCTTCAATAGGTCATGCATCGACTCTGGAGGGTTTTTGGAAAGTGACATCTTGAAGGCCCGATTCTGCATCCCATTCATTAACGGTGTTACTACTATAGACATTTGAATGTCCCTTATACCAAGCGTTGCTGGCTGAACCTAGCCAAATACTCCTACAAAGATTCATCTTTCTCTTGCACTACCTGCATCAATCCAATGGCCGTCTTTCGTTCCCTATTGCTGCTCATGAAGTATGCCACTAAACTCCTCGAAAGTTTGTCAAAAGTCTTTATAGACCTGGGTGCCAATGTGACCACCCAGTCTCTTGCTTCCCTCCTAAGTGTCGGGGGGAACGACCTACACATCACTGCGTCTGGGGCCGCATAGAGTCTCATTAAATCAACGAAAGTCCGCAA
>CAIGRQ010112608.1:0-14530 GCA_903798375.1 Fraxinus sp. D2006-0159 | reverse complement strand
TTAAAGTGACGTGGACGTAAGTAGTCAAATCTTGTCCGCATCAGCCTAACATAATTACAAAAATAACCTTTAAACAGTTATTTATTCCTTGCATGTCCCATAATTTCCTGCCTATTTATGCATCTTCTTCGTTTTGCTTGTTTGTTAATCATCTTCTCCACCAGAAGAAACTCCTATACACACACATAGAAAAAGAAAAATGGGTTCACTTGCTCATCTTGTGGAAAATTGTCTAGGTATAATCCAAGTTTACAGCGACGGTTCCATTTTCCGGTCTGAGGTATTATCGATCAATCTTGTTAAGACGAGTTGTCCAAACTTTTTTGAGTATTATTTTCGTGTTTAATTGAAGTGTGTTTTACAATTAACACAGGTAACAAATTTCCCCACTAAAGTCCAGGACGATGGCTCTGCAATATGGAAAGATTGTCTATTTGATAAGAAACACAATCTTTTCCTCCGCCTCTACAAGCCGCGATCCACTTCTAATTCCTCAGCAGCAGCCAAACTCCCAATTCTATATTTCTTCCACGGCGGAGGCTTCTGTCTTGGTTCACGCACATGGCCCAACTGTCACAACAGCTGCCTCCGCCTCTCTTCAGCACTACCCGCGGTGGTTATCTCCGCAGACTACCGCCTGGCGCCGGAGCACCGCCTCCCTGCAGCCATGGATGATGCAATGACTGCGGTTAAATGGCTCCAAACTCAGGCTCTATTGAACAGTGCTGATCCATGGTTATCTGATGGGGTTGATTTTGACCGGGTTTTCATAGTGGGAGACTCCTCAGGTGGAAACCTAGCGCACCATTTGGCGGTTAAGCTCGGACCCGGGTCGCCGGAGTTGAGCCCAGTAAGGGTTAGGGGTTATGTGCTAATGGCACCATTTTTTGGTGGTACTGAGAGAACCAAATCGGAAGTTGAGGGTCCGCCGGAACCCTACCTGAACTTGGAGATTCTTGACAAGTAAGGAATTTATTATATTTTTGTTTTACGTCCAAATTTGCATTGCATGCATAATTGCATTACGCATATTCTTTTTAATTTCATGCAATTGATTCGGATGATCATTAATGATTGCATATGGACTAAAATCCATGATTAAACTATAATATTCGACTTTTCCTTTTTAGCCGTTCTACTCGAAACAGTCAAGGTCGCGCTCTATCAAAATGAAATTTCTTTTCGTTGCAAAATGGAAGTATGTTAATTTCCTCATAATTTGATATGTTTTCCTTCATTAAATACACTCTTTTAAGTCATTTTTCGGACGGTATATATATACACACTGCCTGAAAAAAGTATTTTAAAAATTTGTGTTAAGCACGGTCCAATGTATGTAGACATCGTACCTTGTTAAAGAACAAAAAATTTATGTGATTACAATTCTTAATCGAGTCAAAAATAATAATTGGATCTTGATTCTTTTTAATGATAATGACTTGAATAATAATGATGGGGATTGCTAAAAGTGTTAGTGGGATTAAGACAAGAGATGGAGTGTGGGAGTTGAACATAATTGTTGCACACATGCAATGCCTCAATCTATCTTTATGTGATTGGTTGTGAAAAGATTAATATTGTTGGCCCTTTGAATGTGGACTTAGTCTAACAATTGAGGAATATCTAGGAATCCACTAATAGCCACAATCCTAAGATTGGCTATTCTATCTTATCTAGCATCCACCCCTTTCTCATGGGAGGTGGACCTGTGATTTTATGGAATATACCTTTGAAAGTTGTTTGGACCCTCTCTAGGTGTTTATCACGTTATGTACTAGTGTTTGTCACAATCCAAACAATTTTAAAAATTGAATACAAAAGAATATACCTAGTATATTGGATTGACGGTATAAAATAAAATTAAGGACGAAATATTTGTATAGCTTAATCCTATCTAGTTTGCGTACAAAATTCATCATGTGAGCAGCAAAATATTTTGCACCTCGATTCATATCTTCTTCTTTTTTTACTACTTGAAGATAGTCAGGGCATGCAAAATACTTTGGCATGCTTTTGGATAGTTAGAAGTGATTTTTGATACTAAGAAGTTGCTTTTGTTTTAAATTAGATCATTGAAGTCATCTTTTCCGTTAGTCAAATTAACAAACATGGTCAGAACAATGAGTTCCGAATTTATTCAAATCAAAATATAATTTCAAGATTTAATTCAAAACAAAATAAAGTTTAGTAATCAATAGAAAATATAATCGAGTATTTAGTGATGGCCAATGTATTTGACCCTTCTTTTCTTAGAAAATTAATAATCTTTAATTTGTGGAAGCAAGTGAAATGTGAATAATCTCAATCAAATTGCAAAATATCTTCAAATTCAGGCATGATTGAAATGTCACATTTCTTTAAAATCTTGATTTTATCAAAAATAGTCACAAACATTAGCAATTATCTATATTTGGGAATCGGCACGCTTGATTTGATCATGTGAAATGTGAATAATCTCAATCAAATTGCAAAATATCTTCAAACTCAGGCATGATTGAAATGTCACACTTCTTTAAAATCTTGATTTTATCAAAAATAGTCACAAACATTAGCAATTATCTATATTTGGGAATTGGCATGCTTGATTTGATCATGTATAGTCCCCTTCTAAGAAGATCTTGTAGGGTCAAAAATCATCTAAAAAAACAGGTAATCTATGTGGAATACACCTTTTAATTCCCATTATAATAAAAATAATTTCATGATCTTCCATTATTAGATAGTGGCTTATCATTATAAAAGATGACACCTGTTCATGTACCATAAACAATATTGGCCGTAAGTCATTAAACAATTGATTGATAGGATTATTAATGGGATTAAATTTGGATAAGTGTTACCTAGCAAATGATAAGTGTGAATAGTTTTAATTTATTGAAGTATGACAATTGTTAGGTAAAGGGACAAGACATTACACTCAATATCTATGAGTTCTTTGAACCTTATGTCCTCGTCACAATCGTCTCATCCAATCTCGATATTTGTTTGATCAAAGAGTTGTTGTAGAAGGATTACTTATAATTTTCTAACTCGAAGACCTTCACTATTCATTATGTATCATAATTTTGTTCAACATGTTGGTCGTGGTTTGATCCTATACTGTTTATCAAACGTACAATCATATACCATGTGAGTTCTTTCTTATTTTCTCCTAATTAACAGATTTTGGAGGCTATCAATACCAGCTGGAGACACTGCAGACCATCCCCTGGCAAACCCATTTGGGCCTTATAGCCCAAAACTTGAATCGATAATGCTTGACCCAATATTGGTGATGGTAGGAGAATGTGAAGTGATGAAGGACAGAATTGAGGACTATGCAAAAAGACTTGAAGAAATAGGAAAGAAAATTAAATATGTTGAATATCAAGGAAAACAACATGGTTTCTTCACAAATGACCCTTTCTCAGAATTGGCAAACAAAGTGTTGGAAGAAATAAAACATTTCATGTCTGAAAACTCAAGCAAAAATGATGCCGACAATATGTAGGGGTGGGGTGGGGTGGGGGTGGCTTGGAGGTATCTAGATGTGCTCTATTGGTATGCTTGTGTTAGCTAGAAGTGTGTGTAGAGAAGAAATTTAGAGAGATTTGTCAAAGTAGAATGCCTATTATTGTTAGATGTGTGTACAAGAATTATGACTTCAAACAAGTAATCTTCTGTGGGTTCCTCGTTCGTAATTATTATGGATATAAGTGAATTACGGTTCAACAACACAAGGCCTTGCCTGAACCATATCCTCCCAAATACGATCCGCCGGGACAGCCTCGATCACACAAAGGTGGTACTGGTTGCCCAGTTGCAAACGGCTTGTGAGCCGTGCCACCTAGTATCAAGCATAAGTTTATTAGCCAGTGGTTCGAGCTAAAACCCCAATTACGCTATTTTCTTGTTTCTCTTTTCTTTATAGACTAACGGTAAAATTCCAAAAACGACTAGGATAGAATGGACTCAAATAGAAGAGTTAAATAGATATATAAAATGAAAACTGTCATTAAATGACAGAAAATTACTAGCAAATACGTACTCCTTTCATTTCATTTCTAAACTGCACAAAGATGAGAACACATGATCTCTTCACTACCAAATACTTCATACCAGAGGCCAAGGATGTAATTGAAGTTATTACAGTTCCTATCTGAAATTTCCAGCAAATGAGATACAGTAATCCACGTGTCTTTGATTTTTATTCTATTCTTCCCTATTCTCTTCCGAAACAGATTCGCAAAGCAAACTTCGACACTGCTTCATGTGTATCCATAACATTACACAGAATTGCTAAAATGGAAAGTTTATTTACCTCTGAATAGCTGAAGGTTGCTCAGATGTACAATCGAATCATATTGCCATGTTCCTCGTCCTCCTGTTTTTCCTTCTTTCATTGCAAAGTTCATTGCCTCATGCATTATGTGTCTCCGAACGACTGAAATGAATTAGCAATCTACCAACATATAATGGCAATGACTTTTTTACCCTCTCGAGTTGACATGGCAAGGCTTGTCCAAACAATCAAACAAAGCCAAATCACCTAGGTGGCAAATTAACAACATTAGGCACATCAGCAACAACAGAAGGTGGAGTCTCTGGCATTGGAGTAACGATAGAAGCCATTCCAAACTCATCATCAAGCATATCGACTCCATTCCACCCTACAACAGCTGCAATTGTAGTTAAGGAATTAGCAGTTAAAAGGAAAAAAATGCGTTGAAATTAAGATGAGCACTCGAAGAAGGATACAATCTGTCTTCCACATGTCTGTGATGCTGACATCTGCATCTGTTAGAAGCCAGTAATCTGCATCATTCTGTGGCAACAAAAAAAGAATTGTATATTCAGATAGAATAAATATACTCTTAGATATAAATCAAATATATGTTAAATTAAATTTGGAGAAAATGCACAGCAATATGATTTATAAAACCTTTAACAGATTAACTGAACAGTAGTGAGTCAGGCACTTTATCTCAGTCACATTGTTGCAACAAGAGCATATTCCAAAAAAATATTTGGAATCGATTACATGAATCATTTATCTCCAATCGCTCAGGTCCATCTCTATTCGCACTCACTATCGACTAAATGAATCATTTTGGTTCTCAATTTTATCTTATTCATTCCAGCATAGTTGGTCAGTCACGCATCATATTACATTCATCCTTTCACAGATTTAAAATTGCTTCCTAGGTTCACTTTTATATAAACTAGTCAGATCTAAAATACTTTATAAGTGTTGTAAAAGTAATATTTGATACTGAATTGTTGACAGAATTTGACGAGTCTCAAAAAAACTAAAGAAAATAAAATTTAGGAAAGAAATTTAAGAAAATAAAATTATAGTCTCAAAACTCAACTTTTATGATTCAAATTCAAATTTTTGCAATGATGAAATATTACAAATTAACATTTTTATACTACATTTGGTACATAAGAATTAATTGCTAATACATGAATTTAAACACTCATCAAAATTCCTAGGCACGTGAATAAAAATATATTCATCTATAATAACGCTAGATTTATGTAGATCAATATTCATCAAGATTTATTAAATCTAGATTAATGTGAATGTTAACTAATTGAGAATTAATAACACGACATTCACACATGATAAGGGTTTTGTAGTATTTATTACATATTGAAAAACGAAAAAGTATAGTAATATTGAGATAATTTAATTTTAATAGGGTTACAATCATCTAAAAAATGATTCCCACTTAATGTAATATTTAATATATTATAGATATTGTGTATATCCACACCATGTTAAACATTTACATTCAGAACAACCACACTTACATCAATATTTGAAGGGACGATCTTCGTCATTCCTCCAGCACACTCTTGTAAAGCACCAAAATCAGAGCTTATTCTATGGTTATCTTGGGCTTGAGCTTCAATCTCCTTCCCACTGCTTGCCAACAAGGGTCCTTGTGTTGTGGGACTTTCACTTGAACCAAGAAGCAAGCTTGTAGATGGTTCGCCATCATTTATCTCTTCAAACTTCTCCTCAAATTGACTGAAGTTTTGGTGGAAGAGGTTTCCAATCAGGGAAAAAATGACGAATACAAAAAAGATATGAACAATAAGGGAGGGTGCTTAACATGTCAAGGGAGCATCAAAAAGGAAATTGTAATAGTACCTAACAAGGTAAACATCGATAGGACCCATTGTGCTTCTAAGTATTATTCTGTATCTCCTTTGTGGGTAATCAACAGCCTATATATGACAACAACAAAAAAAAACTTCATAATCGGAGACATCCACAGTAAAGCTTTCCATTTTCTAGCTTTACCTCATCGGGATCTGGAACTTCAAGGGTGGTCCCGTGTGGAGCTTTAATTGCTATCAGGGTTTCATCCTGTCAGAACCAAAGCCTGAAAAGTTAATCACTATAGAAATCTGTACATAATGGATAGATAATGCAAATATTCATCTCTTCTTCTATCAATCATCATGATAATAAAGAATGGTGCTACACATTACAAAAGGACAAGAAAAATGGACCTTGAAACAAGGCAATCCTTTGATATCGTCTTCAGTCACAAAAAGCCATCTAAAATAGTCACCATTAAAATGTATATTAGTGAAAAGGAAATTTGTATTACTCAGTTCAAATAATGCTAGGCAGAATTTTACCTTTGATTATTTTCATCTTCACTCAAATCCCTCAATTTTTCTTGCATTTCTCTGCAACAGCTTGAAAGATCAACATACACAACAATTTGAACAAAGCAGCATGTATTATTTAACAATATAATAAATCCTTAACCTTGTTCGCTCATCCAGTCCCCTTTCTTCCATGGATAGGTTCTCAATTTCTGCCTGTAAACAGACAAAAAGGAATCACAAAGCTAATGATTTGTGTGTAAGCAAATTTCATTTGACTTTTTACATGCAAAAGCCAACCCAACTTTATTGGCAACGAGGCTTAACTGAATATTGTACAAGTAAACTTATAATACAATAAAATTGCAGATAAATGGAAAAGAAGAATATCAAAATACATGAATACTTAGGAAAAAATATCAAGATACATGAATGCTTAGGAAAGTCCAAGTTTAATTCTACTCAATGGACAATATATGGAACAAAATACATGAAATATTTGAGGTTTATCCTTTCTTCTTCCACGTACCTGTAAAAGAGTACTGTCACTGTCCACTTGTCCAGGTCTTGAAGGATCAAATCCCCTAATGAATAATTAATAAGAATCTTCATTAAGTTTCAATCTTCAAATGTCACTACCTTTATCGATAATAATCTGCTCCAGTGAAAGGTAAAAGCATTATGCCGAGTTTTTTATGTAAATGAAATACAGACTCACTTCCAGTGAATTCTGTTCTTGAGCTTCTTTTCAATAAGACCAATTCCTTCAAGGACATTTGTTATGTCATATATCCGTCTCTTCTGCACCTGTACAACCACAACTGCAATGAATTTCTGAATCTGAAAAGATAACTACTCTAGCAGATAAATCACCTGCAAAGTGTCTGCAGCTTTGTTTAAATCGAGAATACCATCTTCTGCATACTTTAGCAAGTTGATGAATTTCTTTGTTAGAAGACCTGAGAAGCATGACATATATTTATCACTTGTGCACTTGTGCAACTAAAGGTTGATAATCCAAATCCCAAATATTAGGTAACAAGATTACTCAAGGAACTATCATAGCGACAGCTGCCAGCAGGAGTAAGAGCTAAGGGAGTACCTGTAAATACAAAAAATCATCATGTTATATGTTGCAATACGAATGAAACCGTGAATTTATAAAAAAATATTCCAATGATCAACAACTGCTGATATTTGGGCTCAAAATAAAGCACTTTTAACTGTTCTCAAGCAATTTCTATCAAGAAAATAATCCCACTGCTGTTGATAAGTTAACTATTAATCAGCTCTGAATATTCTAGAAGAATGTGTCTCACCAACACTGGAGGCAGGAGTTGGAGATGCAGATCTATTGTTCTTTGTGACCTTTGACCTGACAGCTATTTTTCCTCCTTTCCCAGATATAGGTGTAAGGAAAGGACTGCTAGCCGCATCGTTGTATGCAGGACTTTCTGTCCTCTCACTAGACTCAAACTTATTGTTTTCAAACCCCTTTTTTCGCTTTAAAGCCTGAGAGACAGTTAGGAAATATTGGAGTTAGTAAAGGAACAAAATGATCGAAATAAACTATACAAATTTCACGAGGTGCCACAAGGGGAAACAGTAAAAGAAAATCAAATAAACCTCATTTGCAATGCAACAAGCTATTCTAACTCTCATTCCAATTAACATGGACATATTGATTTATTTTTTTTTTTGCACGTGCAACTTATATAAAACGTAATCCTTAAGGGAGTCTACAAACCAAAATAAACATAAAGGAGAGTTCAACTTCCTGTGACTAGCAGTCGTTTTGAGTAAAACGGGAAACATGTGTACATCTGGAGTAAGAGGTTATGAAATAAAAATTATGTACAATAACAGCTCAGTCATTGACTGGCAAACTAAAATATACAACTGCCAGGAGAATCGAGGCAGATGAATTCTCTTGCAGTTGAATTCTTGTTGCCTCAAGGCTCTGCCACGTTCCTAGACTTTGGTGTTGAATTTTGGAAGTAATAAGGAATGCAATTTCATTTGAGAATTATAGATGTACTACGTTTTGCTCTTCATGTAAATATATCTATCAACATTGTGATTATAAATCTAGCAAAATATATGCTCAGTAAGTAAAATAATATAAAAATTATAGCTCGAATTTGACATAAACCTATCTAAAATACAAACAATTATAATAGTGAATTTACGTTCATCCAAGAAATTAGTAACAGAATAAAGACAATTCCAAAAAGTAAGCAAATTCTGTGAGAAAAAACGTATATTAGAGAATGAGGACGCACAGTAGACTTGACTACAACAGCATCTGGAGGATGATTTGAGGAGGAGGCGGGAGCTCGACCGGGAGTATAGAAACGGTGGTAGTCATCGTGGGGAGCAAACGGCGGCTTCATGGATTCGAAGGGGATGTGCCGCCTGATAGCCGTTGGAGGCGTCTGCTGCTGGTAGATAATCTGACCGTTCCCCGCCGCAGCTGGAGGAGTAGCCGCCGCTTCGCTGGTCGGGGCTCCTTGTCCAGCCATTTAAACAAGTATTTAATTAATTCAATATAATTGATCGATTCAAGGGGTTTAGATTCGCAGAGGGAGGGGAAAATAAGGGTTTTGTAATTTTCTATGGTGAAAGTGTGACTCGGAGGAGAGGGAATTTTGGTTCGTATAGATATGGAGGGAAGTGGAGAGAAAATGAGAAAAATGAAACGAATAATTTGGGACGTTTTTGCAAGTAGGTCCTTGTATTTTTGACGTTCTTGTACATTTACCTCTAAAAGACCGGTTTTCTTCTATTCTGCTCCAAGGTTTTTTTTTTTTTTTTCGCTCCTAGTACAAGAAAACAGTTTAAAGACAGGGATTTCGTTAATTGCTATATTTGAAGTTCTCTATAAAATAAGACATATTTTCACTTCTAGGGTAAAATTAGGAATGCACTTCTAGTATGTTATTGAACATTGTAGCTTAATGAAATGAATGGATTTTTAATTTAATTTTCTTCTTTACAAGAACAAAAACAAAAAACATTCACTTAGTCTCGTCGAATATACCTGAAAATGTGAAAAAAAAAAGATGTGGGCAAGTCGTTCAAGTTGGAGTGAGTACGAGGTCCGGCTTTACAAATGATTTTTTTTGAAATGACAAGAAAGAAACATCCGACTTTTATTAAATTCAATGAGCCATGATTAAATTATTGGTTAATAGTGTTAAGAAAAAGGTGCATATGTGATTAGGGTGGACAAAATAATCAAATCAAACTAAATCCAACTGCTTGGTTCGGTTCGAGAATAAATTGAACAGTAAGGTTCTTAGAATTGAGAACCATTTGGTTCTGATTTTGGTACGGTTCTAGCTTTAGTTCTAGAATCAAACTCAATATTTAAATTTTATTATTTTATATATATTACAAGTTAGTGAATCACTATTCACACAAAAAAATCAAAATTTAATTGAAAATCAAGACAAAAAGGTCATGTACCTTTGACTTCTCATTTCTAAATATGAAGACTAGAGACCTAATTCATTTTGAAGACACGTACCCTAATTTGTTTCTCATTTGTTCTCCTTTTCAATTTATGCACCGACTCTCAAATGGAGATCAACAGCTACCACATGCCGTCTACCGTCGCGTTCAACTACCATCGTCGCATGTATTTCTAAAATTAAAACCTCAACCTTCGATTCTTCTTTCTCAAATGTCATTTTTCTTTTTTCTTTTTTTTTCAATCAATAATGAAATTAGAACCAAATGGTTCGATTTCGATTGGTTCCATACAGTTTGTTTTTTTAAACAAAAAAAAACATTTATTCCATTATCAAAAAAATCTTTGACTCATAGTTCAATTCGATTATCTTGGAACCATGTCCACCCCTAAACGTCATTATGAGAAATTATTTCAGCTTACATTTATCCCCTATTTGGCCTCATTATTTGGCCGTTATAATTTTTGGAATATATTGTTTGGAGAATGTATGGTTGAAAAATAAAGAAATATATATTTTTTTTATGTGTAATATTATTTTATTGGAGAATGTATGATTAAAAAGAATAGAGAGAAAAATGTATTGTAATTTAATGGGAATCAAAATGGGACTTACTTTTGAGGACCAGTGGATGGGAGTAGAGGTGGTAATGCATCGAAAGCCAATTCGATCCTTGAACACTCACTCAAATATACACACGAGTCAAATTGTATCCACAAGTCGAATCATCCACAAGCTAGCTGACTTTTCAAATAAATTAATAAAGTAAGCCAGTTCACGTGCCAGCTTAGCGTGATTCATATCTCATCTCAAAATAGCCCTTGTTTAAACTCCGTTTAAATGAGTTTTTTATTTTTTATTTTTGGAACAGTGGATTTGGAAATAGTGTTTTTTTTTTTTGAAAAATCAGTCAACGTTGAACGTGCAACGCACATTATTATGAGATGTTTTATAAGTGTCGTAAAAGTAATATTTGAATATGTATGAATATTAATTAATTTAGAATTAATACAATGAAATATATACGTGACAATGAATGTTAAATCATTTATTTAATTTTCAATTAAGTAAAATTGGATATTAATTAGAGCATACATGAACGTGAATAATGGAATGCATTCTTAAATGTGAAATTATTAATAACACTAAAATGCATAAATGAATATGAGTATTAATTAAATTAATGTTAATGTTAATGTTAACTAATTAAGAATTAATGACCAGAAATTAGTATATTAATGAAAGCATAGACGTGAAATGAATATGTCAAATGAACGTCTATATTGATGTTAATTAAATTGTTAAATAAATTGAGCATGTGTTTCGGCCCCCGTTCTTTCCAAATTTTTCAATCTCATTGTCACTTTGTGTGGGCCCACGTTTGAAATTATATTTTTGTCTGACAACCAACCAGAGCTACCACATTTTAACTAGGGAGAATAACATTAGTAAGACATTAAGCCCCTGTTTGAAACCCATTTTTAGAAGAAAGAATTTTTTGAATAGTGATTGATGTAAGAAATGTGTGGTGAAAAAGTGATGAAAAGTTTTGATTTGTGTGTAATATTATTTTATTAGGAGAATATGTGGTTGAAATGAAAAATGAGAAAGAGAAAGAGAAATTAATGGGTGTCAAACGGGGGCTAAGTATGACCTCAAATCCAAGAAATAAGGTTTATTTTTTCAAAAATCAAATAATAATTTAAATTTTATTTATTAAATAATTAATAACAAATTATTTTATTAATTAAATATATTATGATCACAATATTATATAATTTACGGTCACAATTATGTATTAATCACAATTACAGACGCAACAGTCACAAACAACAAATTTTATAGGTTGCAATTTATTTTTTTATCACCAATTAAATAAATTAATTGGTCACATATTATTTTTTTGTCACAAATAAATTTTTTTATGAGACCACTTATTTCATGATTACAAAATATTAAATTAATTTGTCAAAAATTATTTTTATGTCATACATTATAAAATTATTGATCACATCTTAATAAATTTTTAGGTCACACATTATTTATTGGACACAATTTATATATTTCATTGATCAGGTATTGTTTATTGTTCACGCACCAATTAATTTATTAGTCACAATCAACAAAATAATTTGTGACCACTACCACCTCACCATCCCCTCCAGTAGCACCATCGCCAACACCACCCCCAAATATCACCACCATCGTCGCCTGTATCAACGCCACCACCACCACTTCCTCAAATCCATTACCATCAACGCCACCACCACCATGACTACCACAAACCACCATCTACACCACACCACCGTTACCCACAATTGGTTGCACCCAACATTTACACCATTTTTACCCTGTCGAACACCTCGACTGCAGCACTACACCATCTCTACCACTATATCTCCACTACCATCAAACACTATTGCCTGCACCATCATGACCATCTAAATAAATGCACCCACTCTCCCCATCTCGCACCGCACACCACCTCACACCGCACTGCATACTGCACACCACCACCTACAACACAGCACAATCATAAACGCACACCACCGCTACACGCTGTAGCTATGCCATAATGCGTCGTCAGAGTGACCTCCTCGAGAGTCGTCGAAGTAGGTTCAAATGAAGCAGTGGGGAGATGATATTTCTCAAAATGAATTAGGGTTTGTCCGAATGGGTAAAGTGAAGGTTGTAGATTAATTTAATTTAGTATTATATTATTAATATTAAAAATTAAAGTATCATCTGATTTTTGAACAAAAAACTTTCAAATCTGATTTTTGAAATAGTAACTTAAAAAAACTGGTTCCACTTTCAACTATTCAATGGAGTATTTCACATATGACTGTAAATAGATCGGATATGAACTGTATATACATATATACAGTCCAATTCGATAAGAATAATTATTTGATCCGATATATTCAACAGATATTTGATTGTTAAATTCATATCACATTTGCTATGTTATCGGATATTCGATCCGATAATCCAATCTACAATTAAAGAAATTAGGGAAAATAAATAAATGTTGGAATAAACCCCCACCCCAATTCTTCAAATTCATAAACGTGTTTAATAATTATAAATTTTTCAACTTTTTTATGTTTTCAATTTGATAACCCTTTTATTCTAAATTTATTTATTTTAATGACAAAAAATGCCGTAAAAACATACTCAATTATTTATAACAAATCGGATCGGATTGTTATCAGATCGAATTGACCTATATTCATATTTGATCCATTTAGTTAACAGATTATCAACTTTTAATTTTGATTGGATTAACAGACTGAGACCCTAAATTCATTTCCCATTAATTTAGTTGGATTCGAATCAAAATCCAATTCATTTGACAGTCCTAATTCCAAGTGTTCAATTTATATATATGCCGTTGACATTATGGTTGAAAATTTCACATAAAATGGTTCAAATGGTTGAGGGTACTTGTGTAAATTTCCAATTACAAAGTGAGGGTAAAATAGTCCTATACAAATTAACTCTTAACAACTGCATTGACTCATTTTATAATTTTAATTCTGTCTGCTGCCATAGAAAAATAAGATTTGGTCAAATAATTAGTTTAAAATGAGTTTCAAACGAGAGTTAAATACATATTGAAAAATGAAAAAAATAAGATATTATTGAAATAATTGAATCAAAGTATAGATAAAAATTTTCAAAAA
Source organism: Fraxinus sp. D2006-0159 (assembly GCA_903798375.1). Lineage (NCBI taxonomy): Eukaryota > Viridiplantae > Streptophyta > Magnoliopsida > Lamiales > Oleaceae > Fraxinus > Fraxinus sp. D2006-0159. The sequence continues at coordinate 765 of CAIGRQ010112608.1, read as the reverse complement.
ATGATTATAATTTGATGTGATATTTAATATATTATAGATGTGTGATTAAAAAAAGAAAGAAAAATTATAAATTTACACGAAATATTATTTTATTGAAAAAGAAAAAGAAAAAAATGTATTAAAATTCAAATAGAGCCCAAACTGGGGCTGAGCCGAAAAAAAGTCGAAACCTACGAGCAACTCACCCTGATTGCCACCCCTAAGGGAATCTTCATTGTGAAAGTAACGGTACTTTATCAATTGGAACAAAGTGAATTGATCACTACTTGTGCAATTGCTAGTTTGGCAAAAATCAAAAGTGTCTTTTAACAATCGAATTAAGTCAAATATTTTCCCGGTCACTCATAGCCCATATAAAACTATGGAACAATTGCAACTTCATCAAGTTCTTAGTTCTGATTATTTTTCAACCGCATGCAAAAATCCCCTTTTTAAGTTTCAACTAAATTTTAAGAACTCGAAATCAGCTCCAATAAAGAACAAGTAACATGAATGAAGTAATCAAGGATTCACAGTGAAGGCCCTAAGGGCAATGCATTTCTCTATGCTTCCAAGCAATATGTCGCAATTCTTGGAAAAGAAAAACAGGGAAGGCGTAGAGCCAGACACATATACTGGTCATGATGTTTCCGAACTCAGAACTTTCTTGTTTAAGGTAAACTGAAAAGATAAATCCAGTATGCCAAAAACTGCTAGACTTGCTTAACTGAATCTTTCATTCATCTAGCTCATAGAGAAACAAATCATCCATGAATCATTTAAAAT
>CAIGRQ010112580.1:0-14509 GCA_903798375.1 Fraxinus sp. D2006-0159 | reverse complement strand
AAGCTCATAATTTATTAAGTATGACAAGCTCATACCTCTCCATCAACGGTTAATATATGGTGAACTCATATCTCCATCAAATTAATTATGACAAGCTCATACCTTACTAAGTATAATGGGCTCTCCCATGCATAAAATAGCATCGGTCAAGGTAAATTCAACCTCATCTAAGGTTACCTCTTCCGAATGGGCTCTCCCATGCATAAAAAAGCATCGATCAAGGTAAACTTAGCCTCATCTAAGGCTGTCCCTTCAGAATGGGCTCTCTCATGTATAAAGAGCCTCGATCGAGGTAAATTCGGCCTCATCTAAAGGCTGCCTCTTCCGAATGGGCTCTCCCATGCATAAAAGAGCCTCGGTCAAGGTAAATTTAGCCTCATCTAAGGTTACCTCTTCCGAATGGGCTCTCCTATGCATAAAAGAGCCTCGACCAAGGTAAATTCAGCCTCATCTAAGGCTGCCTCTTCCGAATGGGCTCTTCCATGCATAAAAGAGCCTCGGCCAAGGTAAATTGAGTTTCATCTAAAGCTGCCTCTTCCCGAATAGGCTCTCCCATGTATAAAGAGCCTCGACCAAGGTAAATTCAACCTCATCTAAAGGTCGCCTCTTCCTGAATAGGCTCTCCCATGTATAAAGAGCCTCGACCAAGGTGAATTCAGCATCATCTAAGACTACCCCGGCCAAATGGGCTCTTCCCTTATATAAAAGAGCCTCGACCAAGGTAAATTCAGCCTCATCTAAGGCTGTCTCTTCCCAAATAGGCTCACCCATGTATAAAAGAGCCTCGACCAAGGTAAATTCAGCCTCATCTAAGGCTGCCTCTTCCGAATGGGCTCTCTCATGCATAAAAGAGCCTCGGCCAAGGTAGATTCAACCTCATCTAAGGCCGTCTCTTCCGAATGGGCTCTCCTATGCATAAAAGAGCCCCGGCCAAGGTAAATTCAACCTCATCTAAAGGCTGCCTCTTTCCGAAATGGCTCTCCATGCATAAAAGAGTCTCGGCCAAGGTAAATTTAGCCTCATCTAAGCCTGTATCTTCCCGAATAGGCTCTCCCATTTATAAAGAGCATCGGCCAAGGTAAATTCAGCCTCATCTAAGGCTACCTCTTTGGAATGGACTCTCCCATGCATAAAAGAGCCTTGACCAAGGTAAATTGAGCCTCATCTAAAGCCGCCTCTTCCCGAATAGGCTCTCCCATGTATAAAGAGCTTCGGCCAATGTAAATTCAACCTCATCTAGAGGCTGCCTCTTCCTGAATAGGCTCTCCCATGTATAAAGAGCCTCAGCCAAGGTGAATTCAGCATCATCTAAAGCTATCCCTTCCAAATGGGCTCTTCCCTTACATAAAAGAGCCTTGACCAAGGTAAATTCAGCCTCATCTAGAGCTACCTCTTCTCGGATGGCCTCTCCCTTGTATAAAGNAGGTGAATTCAGCATCATCTAAAGCTATCCCTTCCAAATGGGCTCTTCCCTTACATAAAAGAGCCTTGACCAAGGTAAATTCAGCCTCATCTAGAGCTACCTCTTCTCGGATGGCCTCTCCCTTGTATAAAGGGGCTCGCCCAAGTTCAAATTTAACATCTTCTTCTTTTAGACTAGAAAGTCCACGCATTATATAAATATCCATACCTGGATTTCGGGGACTGATGTTACTCATATAAATAATCGTACAATAAATACACCACGTGACAAATGGACAAGTTCCAACGAAGTCCTAAGTATAGCCAAGTGACAAACTACACGACAAGTGAATCTAGACCTGTCCCACATCATTCTGCCTATATGAAAATTTAGCCGAACCATTATTGGCCGAACCCCTTTTAACCGAGCCATTATTGGTCGAACCCCCATAAAGAGCTGAGCCCCAATGAGTGACATGAGATATGTAGATGCGTATTAGAGAAGATCTTCATACTAGATCTTGTATCAAGTGGGTGATGTGACAACTCATTGAATATGTAGTCCTACTCAATCAAACAAGTCGAATCTAGTCTTACACGCCAGATCTAGGACTGCTAAGCAGCCACGACATTAAAAGAAAAGTGGCCTATGAATGATTGATTGAGGGCTATGACAAGATGTCCCAGCTGTGTGGATGAGGCCACGTGCCCCCTCATCTAATGGCTCTGTTTCATCATCTTCTACTATAAAAACTTACACTTAGCACCATTTAAAGGTAATGCAAGTTTGTGTACTCAAAGAAAACTTGGGCACTCTCTCTATATAAAAACTTACTCCTCAAAGCCGACCCCATTTTTATGATAAAAATAATCATATTGCAAATCAAGAGACACTTAGAATCATTCTTTTCTGTTGGACCATTTTTTGGGGTCAACACACTCTAAGGCGAATTCATGATTGGCCTCTCATTTCCAAAGAGTATATGGAGTCAAAACCAGCATCCGAACTTGAGATGTTGAACTCAACGAGTATGCCCTTGGCTTGGAGGACACCCTAATCTTGACTATGAAGGGTATTTTTACTGGAATTCAAAATATTGGTTAAATTTATCTCCTTTCGTATGAGAAAGATAAAGGCTACCCAGATTCATCAAAATGTTATTATTTATTAGTACTTTCGTATCCCGGGAGAGAAAAAATTGCTCATTTAAATTCATGCTTTTTAAAAGTTTATGACATGTTTTAACCTTAATAGTTGTAAAGAATTAAGCGTTCGATTTTTCGTGTTTGTTGTGAATCGTTTCGTAAGAGCATGTTTGGGTGGACTTGTAAGAAAAGGCATGTATCTGTCTTACAAGTAAACTTTTAAGACACACCAAGCATGCTATGAAGATTAGTTTTACAAACACAAAAAATAGAAAACCTAACAATTAAGAAATAAAGATGGTGGATTGAAATATTACATGGCGTATAAAAGTAGGATCTTTATGCAATTTTCTCAAAACAAAATAAGATATTTTATTGGAAAGTTGCATGGTTAGTCCCCGACCTACGACTTCTTTACCAAGTTGGTCTCCAACGTTTAAAATGAAATGTTTACTCCTCAACCTCCCACTCCCGTTGCAAGTCTCCCGATGGATGGGCATTCTTCATTTACAAGTCTCCCGACGGACGGGTAGAAGGGCTTGATTTAGAGCAAAATCTAGCAAATTGGCTAGGATGGAGATCGAAACTACACATAAGATTAGGTGGCTACTAGTGTAGGGATTGTGGTTAAGAAGATGCTAAGTTGTGGTATACGAGGGGTCAAAAGGAGAAAAGGGTTTGTGACTAGACTTTGAAGTAGGACGGGTATAGATCTAAACCTGAACAAAATCAGTGGAACCATAAAATAAATAAATAAATAAATAATCAATCGGGACCAAACAAGAATCCATATGTTGCAACCCGATTTCATTTTCATAATTCTCAACGACAATCAAATGGTCACTTTCTCTAATTCTCGAATTGAATCAACCTGAGTCAACCCCTGCTACTTTAGTTGTTAATTGGACAAAAACCGTGCATCGGCCTAGTAGTTCAACAAAAAAAGGTTAAAAACTTATATATAGTTTTGGGATAACATTCTAAAGAGGACATAATATAGGGTCCTTTGTAACAATTGTTCCATATTCTTTCGATTAATCATTCCAAATATTCAAGTGAGAGAAAGAAAACGAAGAAAAGCCATTGTCAGCTTAGGCTCTCCAAACAGGAAAAAACGAAAAACCCTTTTCCTCTTTGCGAAATTCAGTTAATGGCTAACAGCAATTTACCTCGAAGGATTATCAAGGTACAACCCTCGATCCTTGTATTGTGCTTTCGATCCCGATCTTAACTTCATTATAAAGTGAAAACCCTCGGATTTTTGTTTGTTTAAACTGGGTCTAATTGTTACTATGATCGTTAAGCTTGTTTATTGATTATAATGTTTAACAACTTTGTTTTCTTTGCTTTTAATGGTGTGATCTAATAGGAGACTCAGCGGCTTCTAAGCGAACCAGGTTAACCCCTTTTCTTTTGTATTGGCACTTTGTTACACGAATGCATTCGTGTGTTGTGTGTAGATAATAGAATATTTGAGCTTAATAGTGGACGGGATTAAATATGTATCGCCTCTCTAAAACCGCATTTTTTGTTTTGTATTAAAGCTTTAGTTTTAAGGTAATACAGTGATTTTATATTAGTTTTGCATTCTATTTCGCTTGTTTTGGAATCCTTTTGATTTCTCTCTCTTTTGGTTTGTACTTGTGAAGGTCTTTTGCATTTTCAGCTCTACTTCCCTTTTTTTTCGGGTTTGAAGTTTATATTTTTTATTTAAGTGCTCATCTTTTGTATACTGCATTAAGATCCATTTGTTTCAATCTTCACTTGCATTTATTGCCAATGTTTTTCAATATGAGTACTTTTTGGGTATTGTTAAAGGTTTATGAGTTCCAAGGACTCTTATGGTAGTTGTCTGGTTCTGTCTTTGTACTTTAGCAATCATTTCTGGTGATTCTTAAGGATGGTTAATGTTTAAAATGTTGCTAAGTGCTTGATCAGTTGGGCATTTATGTTATTAGATTTCACATTCAAGATTTTTGGGTTTCTGGATGCAGCCCCTGGAATAAGTGCATCCCCATCAGAAGAGAATATGCGGTATTTTAATGTAATGATTCTTGGCCCAACACAGTCTCCTTACGAAGGTAATTAGTATTGACATTTTCTGTTGACTAAGTGGTTCTTGTACTGATTTTATATATATGTTATGCTCTTTAGGGAATGGAAAATTATAGTTATATAGGGACTCTTCTACCTTAAGCATTCCCTGCCTCGTCTATTTTTATGTTCTTTTCATTGTTACGGGTGTCATTTCGTGGGGGATGAAAGTAGAACTTTCATTGAATTCTCATTTTGTATTTTTCACGTCTGCGAGGTTGATTTTTGGATAGGTCCTATTTCTGCATGTTTGCTTAACTCATTATCTCTTTATTAGCTGCAAAATATTTAGACCACAAAAATGTTCTTAGCAGGCACTTTATGAACCATGGTTTGGCTTTATTATCCTCTGTTTTGGTTTATTATTTTCATAGAACTGCAGTGCCTGATTACAACATTTCTTGTGATTTTCATCTGATTGGATATATTGGTCTGTGCTGATTGATGCCAAGTTGTGAACAAATCTTTTCCAGCTTAATAAAGATAGTAGGCTCACACCTTCTGTTTGGTATGGTGGATGAGAAATTATATAGATATTCGAAAATACTGCAGCGATGAGATTACTTCATAGGATGCGGTTCCCATTTGATAATATTTGTAGTAGTGATGGCAAAAAAATCCGCCCCGCTCCGACGGGTTGGTGGGGTGGGGCGGGGCGGGGAAGGGGTGTCCCACCCCGAACCCGTCCTGCCCCGTCTAAGGTGGGGCTGGGTGCGGGGCGGGATGGGGAAGTGGCGGGGCGGGACGGGGGTGCCCCGTCCCGTTATCATCTCTAATTTGTAATGATCCGGTCTCTGTACTCAAGATCGAATGACACCAAATTAAAAATGAGTGACATAGATACACCTCATTCAAAGTCAAAGTCGAATGATGCGCACTGCACTTTGCTCTTGATATTAGAAGGAAATTGAAAAATGAGAAATATCTCCATTTAGAGGAGATTTTATTGTGCATCTTGATTTATGTGGTGTGGAGCTAGCTGGCTAATTGGATTTCAATTCTTGTGAGATTTTTTAGATAGGACTTGTGATGTTTAATGTAGACGTAGTACTCGATAAAATATAATTTTTACACAACACTACATTTGTGCTTACTTTTTACATTGAACATGTCACGCAAAAGGTGCAAGTAACACATTGGCACTATTAACTACTCCTTAGCAATCTTCCTTAAATGTCAACTTATTTATTGTGCATCTTAATCATGTGACATCTAATTAATTCTCAACACACTTGTCCCAAAAGGATGTCAACACTAATTTGTTAATCTATAGCCACGAATTCTTGGGATTTTGATCGGCTCATGTTTGACAATGATTAAAACAAAGTTATTTTTTTTTTCTCAAACTTATTTTCAACTGCATAATATCGTAATAAAATATTTTGCACGTAAATTTAATTTAAGTCTCTCATTAGGCAAATGTCTTGGGTTCGAATTTTGGGGGACGCGATAGAAATTCGTGAAGAGGTAAGTGGGTATAAGCTCACTTAAAGCAGACAGTACGTAAGCTAACGGTTTGGGTATAGAGACTCGGGTCGTTACAATGTCCAATTGGTACTAAGATTCAACTTAAGTCTCTTATTAGGCAGGGTCTTGTGTTCGAATCCTGGTAAGCGGGCACATGCCCATCCAAAGCAGATTGCATTTTTTTGTAGCGACCCAGGTCTCTATACCCAAACAGTTAGCTTACATACCGTTACAATATTATCTGGGAACTGTTGTCTTAGTTTGGCTGTGTTACTCTTTGCTTTATCACAACTGAATATGAATTCGAAGTGAACGTTTGAATCCTAATTTCTTTGGTTAAACCTTGGAATTCTTTGAATTGAATGCGATGACCTCCCATGATTTTGTTTGTTTGCTAGTTGCTGTAAGTTACTAGATTTTGATGTTGCAGGAGTTTTATAATAATCATGTTCTGTCTCTTATTATTTTTGTTTCGTTGGCTTGCTTTGTAGGAGGAGTTTTCAAGCTGGAATTGTTTTTGCCTGAGGAGTACCCGATGGCTGCTCCGAAGGTATTCGAATGATACTGCATTGCAACAGGATGGTGGTTACCGCACCATGTTTTTTATGAAGAATGTGGTTATGGAATTATATGATAGCGTCTTTGTAACCTAGTAGAATGGCGCTCTTTCCTCTACCATGATGGAGATTTACAGATGGGAATTAAAGAATTCCATGTGCCTGAAACTTGGATGCGTTCACTGTCTTTTCATTTTCTTTTTTTTTTTTCTGATAGCTTTAATTCTCGTTGAACATCTGACAATGATGCTTATGCTTGTGAATTAGTCCAACAAATGTGGAAAAGGTGTTATTTATTTCAGTTGGGGGGGGTGCAGCGGAGACCCTTGTAGGTGGCAAGACATTTTATTTCTATAATGGCCTATATATTTCATTGTAGGTGGAGACTTGTTCTACTTACGAAATGCTGTCATTTAACATGTGGCAGTCTTCTTAAGTTGAATCAATAGCAGTAGTAGTAGATACAACTGGAAAGTTGATCGCTATGTGGAATTGCAGATAATTTGTGACATTGGAAAACAAACAATACTATAATTGGATATGGAAGTTCAAAAAACATTCTATCTTGGGTGTAGGAGGCTACTTTGAAGAGGACTTGACTTCCAGAATAAAAAGAATGTGGCGAGGCATTTCAATTGTAGATAGGAGAAAAGCTAGAGTAGCTTTTTTATTCGTGAGCCTGTGGCTTTCAATTTTTCTATGTAAAACATTTTGCTTGTATGTTTTCAGTTGATTGCCTGTTTCGCCTTGTCTCTTGATTCTAACATACTCAAAATTTTACTTCTTGAGGGAATTAATTGCCTTACGAAGTGCAATGCACAATGGTGGTATCGCATGCCTTCATAATATGTTCTGTCTCCTCTCTCCCTTGTACTTTCACGTTTTATTTGAGAATCTAACAATGGCTGCATATGCCCTATATTTTTGTTATGTTACGAATGTTGACCAGCTAAAATTGTGGTAACATGTTACAGCTTTAGATGAAAATTGGATTGGCCTACACAGCCATAAGAAATTCTCAATTTATTTGTAGAGCATCCCTTAATTAGCACATGATAAGTAGTCATGGTCTTGTTTTCCCCCCTAATCACCACCAAATATCAAATGTGGCAACTAAGAGGGCAGCTGCCCTGCAATAGTATCTTCAATTAAAGTTGGCATGCTGTTGCAGTTCCTCTTGAAGTCATTTCCGTGTAAGGTTGAAATTTCAAGTTTCTCTCAATTGCATGATGGGAATAAAATGGCTTGTTTGCAACAAGTCTTTTCACTGTTGTCAAGATGAAACTGGAAGATATTGCTTTTGGATCAGAATATTACTTTACTAACATATTTATTCTTCACGTGTATCTCATGACAGGTTCGCTTCCTTACCAAAATTTACCATCCTAACATTGATAAGGTTTGTTGTGTACTTGTGTTGGTATCAGTTTTGTCTTAGGCTCAATGCTTTGCATCTTGCCTAATGGATCTCTCTGGTGCAGCTTGGAAGGATATGCCTAGATATTCTTAAAGACAAATGGAGTCCTGCTCTTCAGATTCGAACTGTACTTTTGAGGTACTGTAATTTAAAAGTAACATTTATTTACATCTCTATGAACTTATGTCCCATGAAGAAATAGAACTTTAGTACATTAGAGCAAATATCTTGATGTAATTGACAAAATGCCGTATTATCGTCTGAACCATAAACTGAGAAACATGTTTTTTGCAGAGATAAAGATTCCAGCTCAGATAATTAGTAAAAAAAAAACATTTTTTATAGTGTATACTCACAAAATTCACTGTATTCTATTGGTTGTATTTAGCATTCAAGCACTTTTGAGTGCTCCAAACCCAGATGATCCACTCTCTGAAAACATAGCAAAGCATTGGAAAACAAATGAGGCGGAAGCCGTTGAAACAGGTATTGCAGTGATCCGTACATGAATTATAGCTCAACTTCTTTTTGTGGCATGACAAAGCCAAAGAGAATTACATATGCTTTCATTCCAGGTGGGAATTATGTGCTCTTCCCATGGTTGCTAATAAAGTTCATTTCTTTTCAACCCTGCAGCAAAAGAATGGACGCGTTTGTATGCAACTGGTGCTTGAAGAGCTTGGTGCTAACGTAAAAACCATATATGTAACTCATTGACTGTTCAATGAAGATGGAAAACATGGAAGAATTAGCTATGATACAAAATCGCAATTTAATGATCTACTCTATGATTGTTTCCTTGATAAAATGGGGATTTGAAGTTGTATAATGAGATCATATACTCTTGTTATGTCTCTTGACATGTGTCAATCTTAACCGTTAAGTAGATGACGTGTTGTGTCAATCTTCACCGTTAAGTAGACAGTTCTATTTAGAGGGTGTTTTCATTTGGAATAGAGCCTAGAATCGCAAGTTGATTGATGTCGAAGCTGAGATTTTTCCAAATCATTCTTTATGCTTATATTTCACTCATCAGCACGATTTTGGTTAAACGACACAGAAGTATACCAAGAAGCTATGAGTTGATCAAAATTTTAAGTTACTTTTGTTTAAAAAGTAAGGTTGATCGTTTCAACTTCCACGTATATTGTACCACATTTACATTAAAAATTCTATACTCCATTTGAAACATTTTAACTCTTCTCTGGATACCTTTTCTCGTAATTAATTTGAAATAATAATGATTTTTAAAACTAATATAGGTTGCTGCACTGCATTATTCTTAATTAAATGGATCACATCATCTTGCATATAAATGAATTTATTATTTAATGTCATGTTTAACATAAATAGTGATGAAATAGCATTACTCAATTTGAAAACGATGAATACAAATAAGAAGGCAAGAATTAATTGAAAAGTGGCCAGCCAAATGTAAGTCACTCAATCACAAGAACTGGTAGCTGGTTAGCACTAACTTCTTCAAGTTCCATGCCGGGTTTTTATAGCAGGTGGGGACTGTTTGGAAGTTCGCAACTTAATGCTTACATGTGATTTTACAAAGTAGAAAACCTCTACAAGGGGGAATTGACTTTCAGCCAGCACACTGCAGTATTGAGTTATTATGGTAGTTCTAAATGCCCATTAATTATAGATACTATTCGAATCCTTTAGCCTTAGTAGTTAGTACACAGTATTGATTAAACCTTGCCAATATTCAGACATCAGGCATATTACCGAAAGGAAAGTTCACACGAAAAAGAAGTTCAAATTTCACTATGGTGAGTAAGATTTCCAATTTCAGAAACAAATATGTAAACTCATTCATGAAAAGAGAGGATGGGAAAGGTCTCATATGAAAACTGTATTTTATAATGACATGAAAAGTAGAAACAAGGGAAATAATAGATGAAAAAATTTACTAACTTTTATTGATTAAATGGTTGAGCAAAGAAACATCAATATCAATAACATCTAACTCATCCTTCTCTCACTAACCAGTTAAGTGTCAACATGGCATCCAATTGCTTCGATGTACCCCAATGTTGTGTATATATTATATGCACGTACAAATTCTCGTCTAAAAGCCAGCAAGCCATGCCCTCTGTCTCTCCCAGTATTTAACTAGAAGAGAGCATTCTTGAACAATTATATATACTTCTCGATGTATGCTAGGAAGAGTACGGCCTACTGGAAGATGGCGCGCCAAAGAAAGTTTGAAAATTTCGAAAGGAGAAAAAAGGAGGAACTGGGGAAGATGATAGAAATGAAAAATGAATGAATGAATAAAAACACCGATTGGAGACTAAGCAATGCAGTCCAAGTCCACTGGCATTTGGTTCTATGGCTCCTATGAGATTGAATATTTTGCAGTGGTTCTGATTATTTAGGGAGAACATATTGGTTTTTCTGTAACCCGGGGTTTGAGATGCAAAAGGATATGCGTAGTGCATTTTTGGTCTAAATACTGTAATGCCTCACTGAGGACTCCAAGACCTCGGGACTTGGGCAGATCATTTCCTTCACTCGGTTGCTCTTTCTGTAAATCTTGAATGTTGGTATGATTTTGATATTTTCAGCGTGAGCTATTGAGGGACTCTCTTCAACATCCACCTTCAGTAGGAAATAATTAGACAATTAAAGATTTTTACTCATGCTGAACTGATAACATACCTTAAGATCAAGCAGAAACCAAAGGGTGATGCGAAGGCACAATCCGTTAAATCACTTACCTTAAGAAAATTTACCGATGGATATCGAGCACATAGTGTGTCCAAGAATGAAGATATCTGTTTACATTGTAGGTTAGATGATGCTTTGAAATGAACCACAGACGCACCTGCATTTTCCAATTATGATCATCACATCATTGTAAAATAGTAAAGCAAAGTGCGAGTCATGAACATTAATATGCTTACTAGGTGAAGAAATTGCGGCGTGGAATTGCTCAAGGCCTGAAACCAACTCCACATTCCCACCAAATTTCATGTTGTAAACCTCTTCCCCACGAGATTTCTTCAATGCAACTTGTGCATGGAACAAAGATTCAGCAACCTCATTATCATTTGGGAGTTCCTTTCTCAAAATCTCATAATCTCTCACAGCTTCGGCCCATTTTTCAAGCTGTAGTCAATAGTGCATATTATGTTAAACATTGCATTCTGAATAAAAGCGGCAAAATCTTGCAATAATTTTGAGATCTGCAAATATTCTCACCTTAATATTTGAGGCAGCTCTTCGAAGTAGAGCTTTAGTATAATTTGGCTGGATACCAAGAGCCAGGTTGCAATCATCTACAGACCGCTCCCACTGCCCAAGCTTAAACCAGCAAGCCGCTCTATTGCAGTACAGAACTGAGTTTGCAGGTTCAAGCTTGAGCCCTTCCCCGTAAGCTGAGCAAGCTTCAGTATACCTTTCAGATTTAAAAAGTTCATTCCCTTTAGTTCGAGCTCGGCCTACCAATGTCATATCGTTAAGCATAACTGAGACTTCAACATTAAAGCGATCAATTTGTCCAGCTTTTTCAATCGCCATAAGTGCCTTCTCAAACCTGCAAACAATGACGATTAATTCATACTCTTGAGGATACCTTCATTTACTGATAAAATCATAAAACTTTGAAGGTTCTGAACTCACTTTCCCCTTGACAACTCAATTTGGGCTTGAACAAAAAACAAATAAGCTTCCAGAAGCATACCAAAAACCTTTAATTGTGAAGGGTAAGTGGTATATGATTCAAGTTCAGGAATGTTCGACAAAGCCATATAAGCATCGTCTAGTTGTTGGAGCTTCAAGAGAGCCTCCGCTCTACATGCACAAAGCTGTGAGTTCACATTCAACCAGTTCAGAAACAGCATTTCTTTGTCATTTCTGATCCTAAAATCAACAATTGAACGGAAACAGGACAGCCGTACCTGAGGACAAGCATCAGCTCCAGAAGCTATGGCAGCATCAACTTCCCTCAATGTACTTCTCCAATCACCTACACTCCGTGAATCTGTGCATCTGCTCAGATACTTCTCTACTGTTTGCAACCTCAGTAACTCGACTGGATCAGGCTGATTGCCTGGAAAACAAAGGTGCTTCCTGGCATTCTCTACCTGTCCTAAACTGTGACTTAAGGAATTAGACAGCTTACAGCATAGTTCAGAATAAACAATGGAAATTCAAATAACGTAAATAAGAGAATAAATAAAGCAAATTACTGAACCAAATGGAAATGGGATTCTTTTCACAAAAATCTTGTTTGGGTCGATGAACATTTCAGTAGACATTCAAGTAGGAAAAATAGTTAATCAAACAGTATACTATGCAACAAATCGTGCATCATATTCTTTCATTAAACCCAATATTAGAATGGTGAATTTAAATTACTGGCATTCTATTCTTTCAAACCAAAATATTGGCTCAACTGAAATCCGAGATAGTCCCCTGATCAGGTAACTCGGTTGGAACTACAAAGGCAAAGAAGGAAAACATATGTAAAGGCGAGCTAAAGATCAAGGACAGCTCCATCAACAGAGCCTGGAGTTCTTTTAATGGTTTCAGTACTGCATCCCAATTGGATTGACTGGGATTCAAAGCAAACAAATAGGTATAAACACTCCAAGAATTAATCTAAATAAACAGTTGTAGCAGAAGATAATAGACTCATTCTGATATATGTAGATTTTCACTACACTTCCAAGAAAATCGACATGCCATCCTCGCCAATGTAGACCAAAATTACCACATTACAACTCATCGATTCTCACACTTTCACCAAAGACTTTATATGAACATCATGCATAAATATTTGAATATGACTAGACGAACTCTGTAAAGATTATAACTTTATTACCAACTCACCTAATAAACAAAGACCCTAAGCGATGGTGCGCTCTCACGTATCCCGGATCCAACCTAATGGCCTCTTCACATTCTCGCACGGCCTCAGCCAGCCGCCTCAGACCCATCAAAGCCGCGGCCCTATTGCAATGGTAAGCCGCATTGCCCGGGGAAATTGCGATGGCCTTATTATAAAGGCATAAAGCCTCCGAAAAATTACCCTTCTTGTAATTCTCATTCCCTATTCTCTTCATTTCCTCAGGATCATTACTATTATCCACTCCCATTCTCCTCATTGCCTCTCCTCCTCTCGAGTAATTTGCCGGTCCGCAGTCGGTAGTTGCAGCGGGTTTAGATGCTGCACCACCCCTGATTATGCTGCCGTGGCCATAATTGGCCGTGCCAGACCCCAAAACGTCGGTCTTGGTAGACCGAACAGTCATGGCGGGCTTCACAATCCTGCCGGAGGGGCAGATATTCCCGGTGGGAAACACATTGACCGCCGGAGAGTTAACCGATCCTCCACCGGAGGAGATTACCGGGTGCGTACCTGTCGAATAGGAGCGACTATGACCCGGCTTGAAGTTACGGATAGGTTTCGGGGAACTCTCCACCGAAGAACCTGATAGCTCGCCGGAGTGACTGTTGTAGTTGGAATCGGAGATTCTTGGATTATTCGAACCGGGACCAGCGGCGGCCCGGCCTGAGACGGATCCGGAGGAACTTGAACTGCTACTGGTGGCAGTGAATCCACCCGGGCGAGTTAACAAGGTCGAGACTGGTGAACCCAGATCGAGTTCTCGGAAGTCAGGCTTGTTAACATTGATGCCATCATCTTCACTGTAGCTCATTGTGTTCCTCAACTGATCCGTCAGGTTTTCTACTGTTAACTCCGACGTCGGCCAAGAATGCGACATTTTTACACACACACCAACTCAGTTCCTCACTGGAGCTTAGCAATGTGCATGAAGTTAAAAGGAACACATCAACAATGATGAAATGAAGTAACTGAGAAAGACTCGAAGACGTAGAGGAAAAGAGATCACGAGAGATAGGGATCTCGTGAATTTAAAGGGAGATGGACAATATCATCTTTCAAAGCCCTGAATAAACGCAAACATTACCTGTCCAAAATTTATTCAAATACTACCGTCCTTCATGTTAATGTTAGGCCTTACAAATATTATTACCTCCTCGTGTCGTGTCAACTTTTTATTAAATTTTGATAAAAATTAATCGAATCGAGTATGTTCTAAATATTTCGTATTAACATGCAATTATTCATCCAAAATAGTATGCAAACAAGTACCGTCAAAAAACGCAATCAATAGTCACTCTATAGAGCCACCCAAGAAATCGAATAAAAATGATGATTGTCTCGAATTACAATGTTTAACTAGAACTTCAATGAAAAGCAAGCTAAATTCAGAAGATTGAGATGCTATTTTATGAAAACTTTCCAAATATATATCTAATTATTAAGAAAAGCCAAAATCGAAAAGACATACACCAAAAAATTTAGCCTTTACGCTTCAAATCTTGTGACGTGTGGGACCTATAATTGCTCCAACTTCTACATATACTAGTTTGCGTCCGTGCG
>CAIGRQ010112550.1:0-22675 GCA_903798375.1 Fraxinus sp. D2006-0159 | reverse complement strand
AATTGTAAAATAGTAAAAAATAATGTAAAAACAAAAGAGTAGAAGATTATTATAGAATGAATGAGAATGATATTGTTGATTATTGATAACTGGAATTATGGAAAATGTAAATTGTAGAGTATTGTATAGTAAATAATGAGAAATTGATATTGGTGGGAAAAAATGTTTGATTATGGTCGGTATTTATAAAGGAAAATGTATGTGAAATTGAAAAAAAAATAATAAAATTCAGTGACTGTTTAAAATGTATGTGAAATTGAAAAAAAAAAATTAAGTGACCGAAACGGTCACTTAACAAACGATCGTTCGGTGAACGATCACTGAACATTAGTTCAGTGACCATTCTGGTCACATTAATTTTTTTATTATTTTTTATTTTTTTATATATTACACGAGCCATGAGCGCTCGGCTCGTGGGCTCGTCCAAGAGCGCTTGTTGGTTGGACGAGCCGACGAGCCGCTCGGCCCAATTGCCACCACTACCTAGAAGGGAGGTGAATAGGTGATTGTGTGGAATTAAAATTACTTAACAATTAAATAACAAGTCACTAATTAATTATATTCTAGATGGTTAATCATGCAATTCAGTTATTCCTATGTTGAAATATCACAGTTATATAAGCATTACATAAACACAATAATTGATCACGGAGAAACCCAACTGGGTGAAAACTCCGATACTTTGCTAGTCAACAATCCACTATAAACGATTTATAACTTACAGTCTACTAGACTAAACAACGAAACGTACTATCTGACCTCTTGACTGCAATTCCAACAGTTCTCCTGGATTATGTGCTTCTGCACCAACTTCCAACTGTAGTTTCCAAAGCTATCCTAGATTGTGCTCTCCTGCAGCAACTCCTAGTTTTATGAAATCGTGTATCTCATGTAGATTCACAAAGAACATCACGTTCTTCAACGATTGGAACTCCAATCACCTTCCATTGATCTTCAGAAGTTCAGACAAATATGAAGAAATTAGCAGTTTGGCATTTGGATTTAAGATCTAAGTTGTGTTTGACACCCATTTTGGAGAAGAATTTGATTTGAAATGGTGATTAATGGAAAAACGTGTGGTTAAAAAGTAAAGAGAATTTTTTTATTTATATGTAATATTATTTTATTGATAGAATGTGCGGTTGAAATGAATAACGAGGGAAAAAAGAAAGAATGAGAACGAGAAAAAAATGGATGTCAAACAAGGGCATGACATTTTTCTCACCGCCAGAACAATTCACTATAAAGAATGAAGGTTGAAATCTCAAAAGATGAAGAGAATATGAAAAGCTAAAAGTTTTCTTTAATGATCAATCTTAGAAATCACATTCAGTAGCGTTTGAATATTTATATGTAGGTTAGAGAATGAATAGACCGGACAAAAAGTTTTTAAAAAACGAATTAAAAAATTATCGAATAACACTGTCGCTCGAGCGAAGGTTGAGCAACAGGTTGTCGCTCAAGCGAAGGTAAGGCGATAAGCGGATGATGAAGTTTTCGTTTCTGACGCTCGAGTCAAACTTTGACGACAGTTTAGCGAAATTCTGCACCATTTTTCCTTATTTCCCATTCTCGAACCCTAGAGAAGAAATCGTGGTTAGCTCTCTTTGATCCCATTTTGCCATCTCATTCACTTCCTGTTTCGATGAGATATAAGAAAAAGACATTACAAAATTGTAAGTATTTATATTTATACAAATATATCTTTCACGAGGCACAAAAAGCAATTTGCATATATTTTTCCCATGTTGAAAATTTATGGACTATCCTAAAGCTTCAACAACTTACACAGAACTGTTACCATCAATTACTGGAACCTAAAGGCAGTGCCCATCCCCTAAACAGCACAAATGGAGAGCTTTCTACAACAGGTCACGCATTGTTTTGGACAAATTTTGGATGAGTTGCCGCATATATGGAACAGTTTACATCAGCTTTCAAGTGAGAAAGAAGGTGCTGTATGTCTGGACGTAAATTTTCTGCTGCTCGTCCAATAAGAGCCAAAACTTCTGCTCTGGGTTTGCTGTTTGCCTGCACTGGCCCTCCCTGCCCTTCATAATGAACAACATGATGGCTGACAATAGAAGTGGTTCGATAGTATTAGAATTAGCGAGTGTATACGGGATAAATATGCAAGTGTGCCCAAACAACACATGTTATTCGAGGAGAATAATGATCTTACAGGAAGTCTATGATGTCTGATATCTCTGATGCTTCAATAGGAGCTGTGGGTTGTGAGTTTCTTCCAAAAACATCCCCCATGACGTTTAGAAGCAGCGATAATGTCTGACATAATTCCGTAAAATGATTATGGCAAAGACAAAAACAAAATCATCAATAGAGATTAAAAAATCGCCATTTATTTTAATTGCTCGCCTGTAACAGTTTCATGAACATTGCTTATTGATTAGAGAGAAAAGTAGCACTTTATCAAGAATTTTAAGCTATGCAGAAAAGGAAATCTGTGGTTCGTGAGAAGTATCTATTTTTCTGCTCCAATCTGCAATTCCATCTTTGCAAGTTCACTTGATTAAATTTAACATCCTTAAATACAAGGTTATTATAACTATACAAATCCAGAGGGTCTGTTCTTGGATGCCTCTTTCGAGAGAAAATGGCAAGAGAGAACAAAAAAAAAAAAAAGAAAAAAACTTGCAAAGCTCGTCTTTACATACCTTAGTGAAAAGGGTGTGAGCATTGGCCAATCTTGGAAGCAATGGACCCATAATCCGGAAAGCTATTCTCAACACTGCTATTGATGTCACGGGTCTGAGATGCTTAATGATGAGATGCGCTCCATCGAGCCACTCCAGTGGAAGGTTGGAGAAGAAAGAATGTAGCAAAGCCACCACATTACCTGTATATGTAACGGGTATCAGTTCAAGTACGGAAAATATCATGTGACTTGTATGTAAATAATTTTATTCATTGTAGTCACGTGGCAGTGGTGGTCAACTGAAAAATTGTCAGACGTGTTAGAATACGCTTTACCATCGTTGACTAATCTTATTTAGTCATTTTTGCTAATTTATTCATTTAGCCTACTCAATGGAATTATAGTCGAAACATTTAGCTTCCATAGTTAATCAGGTTCCACCAAAATGAACTAAAAAGTAAAGTTTTCTGATCATATAATAGATGAATAAACAATATAGCAATTCAGAACCAGTCAATGGGCCACAGTCTTTCGCATGTTTGGCAAAGCTTTTAAGTGCTTATAAGCTGATCAAATATCATTTTTAACCACAGATTCTTTGCCTCCTTGGGACCCACTACTTATACACGCTTAAAAGCTTAGCTTTGCAAGCACTTCATGTTACATCTTTTATTTGATCTGATTGTATAGTATAAGAATTCGGATAAGGATAGAAGTATATATGAGAGTTGTAGGAACGATCTAATTGATGATAAAGTAAATTCCAGCGGCCAATAGCAGATATTGTTTGGCAGCTAAAACAATATTGAGAAACATAACTATAAATAATAATTTAAAAAAAAAGAAGAAGAAGAGGTATACTGAAATTCAAGAAAAGCATACCGATGGCTGTTGAGGTGTTGTCCTGGGCAGCCCATGTTGGATCTAACAAAGCATAGCTTACAGCTGATTCTAGTTCACTGACTGACCTTTTACCATCTACTAGCCACCAACTCTCTTTTATTACACGGGCCGCCTCCATGTAGAGTTGAACGTGGAACTCTTGAGGAAGCTGTGCTAGAAGAAGACCGCAAGCTTGGATTAACAAGCACGATAACTGCTGGCATGTATAACCACTTCGCCAAACAAAGTTTGACGTATTTATTCCCGAAGCTGAAGGAGTAGTCCTGGTTGCACCCAATGAATCAGTGCTTCCCCCGGAAGGAGAAGTGGGCAACACAGAACTTTGCCCAACGCCACTAGAAGCTCCATGTAACCCATTGCTAGATTGAACCAAAGTCGGTTGTATGTGAACAACAATTTGAACAAGTGAAGATACAATCTGGGATGTAGTTACGGGAAGAGAGAGGATTTCTATGACAGCCGTTTCAAGAATAAGCTGGGTGTATGTGCCAGGATCTTGGATTTGATAGAACGGTTTCTGACCTTCGGGAGCAATTGCTGGGCAAGGCTGTGATGTTGCCTGTGTCTTGCTATGTTGGGCTCGAATGGAACAAATGTCTCCCATTGGTCCAGTTTTTGAGCAATTATTTAGAGGAGGAATTACATGATTCACTATTCCAAGTAAAAGAGTAGCAAAGTAGTCCAATGGAGGGCCAATGGCAGCGTTGGATGAGTTAACATGCTGAGGAAAGGACTCAGAAAATGGGATCTGAAACAAATGAACATGCAAGTCAATGATTAAAAAGTTACAGAAAAGAACAAAGGAATCTAAGCAAGAAGAGCCATCATCACCTTTTTCACATCTAATACATTCAATATCCGGAGGATAAATTTTCCTGGAAGATGACCATAGAAATAGGCAAGTATATCACGAACAAATGTAAAATTCAAAGGATAATAATGAAGGAATGCCGAATAATATTGTAGAACTCTGTCAGCTGCATCAATAGCATCATTCTCAATAAGTCGATAGATGATCAGGGGAATGATTGGTAGCAGACGTGCAGCGATATCGTCGAAAAATGTTGGGTACCTAAAAGCAACATGCATACATTAAGAAAATGAACTGAATTGTTGAAAAGGGGGTAAACACATCATAACATTGGAGTTATGAAAAGATAAGATACAAATATATATTACATGAGAATGTCATATTAATTAATGCTTAGTTAAGAGAAATATAAACTACAATTCAAACTGAAATAAACAACAACTGAAAATCAAATAGGATACATTATTGACAATTATGTAAGCTTTCGAGTTATAGTTTGCTAGTGTTTGCATGATCCAATCCATAACATATCGAATGAAAGCTGGGGAAAAGGAAGTGTACACTTTCTTAGGGAATTTTGTTTGGATGCCAACACAAGCCAGAGGCACACCATGAATTGTTATTCCTAATGTTAAGCACATGCCAACCAAGCAGGTAGCCTCCAGCAAAAATGCAACATTTTATAGCATGCTGAAGAGATAATGGAAAAAATAAAAGAACACCTATCAAAGTTCCCATCCCATCGAAAAATACTCATGGGGACCTCCCCATGATATTGCAGGGTATATTACATTTCAATGAAGTTGTATAATGTATGTTACCCTAAACACAACTCATGCTAATTCTTCTACATTAGTTGATTCAACCCGTAGTTTAACCTAAAGCTTCATCAAAACTAGAGGCGCCACTTCTTTCAAAGAGAGAGGGGATTGGATTATTCACACCATTAGATGGTCAAAGGTGAATTAAAAGATAAGCAACTAAGGATTTCAACTTTCCACCAGAAATTTCTGTTGCCCCTACTCAACTCCACCTTGGTAGTTTCCACCACCTATCCAGGACTGAGCCCTGGGATTTGAATGCCCAGTCATTCTGAATAATGCTTACATCCTCTATCTAACCATGTATTGCACTAAGAGTAGTCATATACCTTTAGACCTAGGGAAAAACCCACAACCCCTAGGGGTCATCCTGCTTTTAGAAGGTCCAATCAACACATGATCTGTTGACTCTTCAACATCAGTTGTTTCTAACACTAAACTTAATTTCACCAAACTTCATCCTGACCACTGACAGATATGTGTCCAGTATTTAAGAAGAATATTATCGCCCATTCTTTCTCAGGAACTGAAAGAAACCTCAAAACTGGAAGAAAGGGTGTTAGACGAAAGAGGAAATCATATCAATGTGCAATTTTGTTAAATGTTGTTTCAGCTCTTATCAAACAATAATAGCACACTCAGATCACCAAGACTATTTTCAAAAAGATGAGAATGAAGGGCACGCCAGGCCCTAGCTACTAGGCAAGGTCCAGACGTTTTTCTTGAAGGTGGGAATCAATATCTTATTGGAAAATTTATTATTATCATCTACAAATTTTTTCCAATTTATTATTATCATCTACAAATGTTTTGCCAGCTAATGTGCAAGTGGATATATGTGACTGCATACGAACCTGAATACCATTTTTCAAGCATCGTAATAACATCACGATATGATTGACATGACTGATTACTTCTTTAATGAAGTCATCGGGACTAGCAATAATTTTTGCATTTCTATAAATCAAGTATCTGCTTCTATGCTATGAGTTATATCGCATTCTTCAAATAAGTGAGATAATATCCAGGACATCACCTTTCCTTCCAAGACAGATGATTTCCAAGGGCTTTCTGCAATTCAACGCGTTTGAAAGTTCCAGAGAAAAGCCAATGCTCAGGTGGGCCACGATTCATAAGATACAATTTTACTCTTTGTTGAAGCTCTTTACTGTCAAGTAGGTTCATCTGTTTGGACAATAAAGGAAATTAAAAGAGTGGATGAATCCACAAAATGTGTCATCATAGCATTTGAACCAAACAGTAACTCAAGTTAACTACAGAAATTATTTTATCTGCTTCACAATGGAATTATATTGATTCAGAAGCAATGTGAAAGTTTCTAAAATTTCAACGTTTTACGTCATCTAGCAGAATATAAATTCAGAGAAATTCCCTCAGAACTTCATAGAGGAGGCTGACAAATCAACATTAATCTGCAGCTCCTAGCAGACGGAATGACAAATTGCTCTATCAAATTACTTGGAATCAGCTAATAACTGTGGAAAGCACAAAACTTTTAAAAAAACTAATGATAAGTTAAAAAATAAATAGACCAGATCTTTACGAAATAGGAACCTTCCTCAACCTATTATTAAGTTTTCACTAATCTCTGGCTCCAGAAGTTTACAGGCCACTTCAGTCAAATAAGCAATTACACACGAAATTACATACGAAAAAGCTAGAACTTAAATGAATAGGCAAGGACCTCAAGGATCATATGATGTTTAGAGAATAGGTTTAATAAAAGGCTGACAGTAGTTAGAGAACTAATCCTACCATGACCATGGGGAAACTATGCTACTTCAAATTATCTTAATCTCATTACGCCTCTCATAGAAAGCAGTACCCAGAGCCTCGACAATATCTACTCAAAATGAAACTTGAATGTATCCAGTATGTAAGGGGAAGAGAAATGTAAAATGACAGAAGCTTTATTCATTATTCAACATCATTTTATCCACCATATTTATATATGATAATTTCATACCTATGTAAAGAACCAGAAGTTCTTCACCCCATTCTGCACTCTATGCCACTGTCACAGTAACACTGAGCATCTCCCCACCAATAACAGACCTATGATGGAGAACGAGAGGGGATTGAAAAGTTTATTTTTGTCAAAGTACAAGAAACCAGGATAAATTTTATTATTCGTAAGGTTAGGCGGAATGTATAGTTCGTATATTACAGGATTACTTGTTTAAGTTGTTTCCGAATTTTGATCTCTTGTAAGGCCTATATAAACACGGGCAAACTATAGTTCCTAGAAATCATATTTCCATGCTTCAAATGATTTGGCCAAATTCCGTATACTTGATCCTTCACTTTCATCAGTAAATCCCATGCCTATTACACAAATAAGGTGTATCTTTGGCTGGTTAATCGTAAAAAGACTAATACTCATGAAATAATCTCAAGGACGATGTCTTTGCTTTCTATTTTGTAAAATGTTTTAGGCTGAATGCCCTTCCCTTCTAGGATTCTTTTCATTATATAGAAATCGAAATCTGCACATATATGGTATGCAATTAACCTTTTTTTTTTATAAGGAAAATTTGGGTTAGAGATCCACTGAAGTGGGTAGCCTTAACCGGGTGTGTATGGTAACAGGTAAAGCTCGAAGGCCGTTCCCATCCCTGTCGGGGGAGATGCCAACCATCTCTCCTTTCAATGAACACATGGTATGTAATTAACCTAATATGGTAATGTACAATAATGGTATGTAATTGTCCTAAATTGGTAACTACAATCATATAAAGATGACAATATAATTGGAATATAATCTTTCCGTCGATCTCATTGACATCCCCCCTCAAATTGATGCGGGACGATCAAGAATCATCAATTTGCTTACAAGAAACTGATGTCGTTGTCGAGTCATTGCCTTGGTAAACAAATCAGCAATTTGAGCATCAGTTGTGACGTGGTGAAGGTGACGACGGTGCTCTTAATTGCTTTTCCTAATATAAGAATTCAAACTTCGCAATTATTCAATAAAATATCATTATGGAACTCCATCGGCAGGCTTATTAAGATAGCTGTTTTTCACCAAGTAGCTGAAATAAATTATTCATCAAACCTAATCAGGTTGGGATCCGGTAAAAAGGTAAAGGTTGTGCGGAAAAAAGTTGTTTTGGCTATAATTTGGGCAATTGGATGTTTTTGACAGTATAGAATAGAAAAAAATAAATTGTGAAGGAAAATAGCTAGCGGTAACTTACTAATGGTATAGGACAACATTTTAGCATCTTTATAGGTTTCTTTGAAGGAGTTCGTGGATTTTACTTTCTCCTCAGTTGTTCTAGAGTGGAACAAATTCTTGTATTGGACGTTCTCTTTACTCTTGTAGTCAGAAGATGCCTTGTACTTTGACCAGAGTTCTAAAAGGCACGAAATATGCTAAGGTCAAACCTCAAGTTTTATGAGCCTACGCATAATAAGGCATTTTCCTATTTTTAATATTATCTTAATTATTTTAAGACTGTTAAATAAATAAACTAATGCATACCTTGAAAGTTAAAATCCATGCAAGTCTATTACCCAAGTACATTCAATTAAAATAAGTTAGCAAACAACTTATCATAATAGATTTATAGGAATTTGATGCATGATTTTCAGGTTTCAAAAAAAAATTCACAAAATCACAAACACTACAATTACTTAGTCCCTGTAACAACAAATTCTTTAGAACTCATTTTCAACCACACATTCTTCCAGCAAAATAATATTTTACAAGGACTCTCAACTTTATCCTACTTTTTAAACACACATTCTCCAAAAATATCGCTTCTTCATAAAATTGATTCTAAAAGATCTACATCAAACAAGCCATTAACATTTTTTTACAATTAGACAAATTAGATAGCAACACACACCATAGTCTAACTCTTTTCTACTTTTCTATTTATTAACTCTTCATTTTATTTAATTGGTTTATTTAACCTTAAAATAATTGGACAAAAAAATGGGAATAAAAAATATAAGGCGCATTGCCTAGGCCTGCATTAGGCGGTCAAAATAGGGTTGATTGCCTTTTTCCCACACCTTCACTATATGCTGGGTTTTTGCCTTGGGCCTCACGACTGGACCCACGTAGGCCACAACTTTTCTCATTTTTTAGAACACCAATTTTCACATATATAATTATTTTAGACATGAAACGATAGGACTTCTATTTCTTGTTTTCAATATATTATTATATTAGGAACATCTTACTGTAGTTCTCTATTTTAGCAATTCCCATGAAACTTGCACAGCTACATATTAGACAAAGTAGATGAAAGTGAAAACTAATATAAGCAAAGTTATCTTAGAAATCCAATGGAAACATCTTTTGTTTGGACGAGTAATATCTATTTCAGAATTCTGTAATATACTTGGGAAAGAAAAGGTATATGCTTTCATTATTTTGTTGCTGAAGATGATACCAGGGTGAAAAGAATTCAAAAAATGGCATAAAAAAAGTACATAGCACATCAAACCTACCACAATTTGTAAAGAATGGGGATCATCATCTCGGTCAATAAGTGCTAATAGCAAAATGTCCAAAGGAAGAAGCTCATGAGTCCAAATGAAGAAGGAAAGGTTTGTACATGCTTTTAGCATTAGATCCTGAACAAAGAGGAAAATAAGTTAACCTTCAACTATCAATAAAATGAACTGCAGCAGGAACACTGCTACTGAGTTACAGAATAAAATTTACAATTGGAAAATAAGGAAAGGGAAAGGGATAGAGTCTAAACCTGCAAGGAACGGCCACGCTGTAGTTCTAAGTTAATATGATTCAGCAGTACATCCACCATTGTATATATATTGGCAGTCACTTCTTCTGGGGAAAATTCTCTTAAGACACGACCCTGTATACCACCAAGCATGTGTGTGCATGTGTTCATGAGTAACTGAATGAATGAGAGGGGCGGGAGGAGGGACTTATTACAGAAAATACAAGGAAAGAAGTAAATTCACTGAGCAAGAAATCAAAAAAGAGCAACGTCAGACAATTTTTATTTTTTAAATAAAAAAAGATTAAAAAAAAAAAAAGTAGAACCTTACAAAATGTAAACTGGTAATGCTCTCGGGATGACCACACATCAGTATCCATGCACCAGCACAGAGATATTGACGGTGCTGAGGAAAACTGTGATTGATATAAGTCATGAGATATGTTGGATCAGCTGATGGTGAAAGAAGCCGGGTACACTGATTAAGCACAGTCCCTTCTGCCTGCCAAAAACAAAAAAAAAACATTAGGAAAATAAGTAGCTTGTGGAAAGAAACAATGTAAAGAACCTATGAATGAAGTTTTCTTCATATGAAAATGCCCTCTGTATTTTAAATTTCAAGATAAGGAACCTTCAGATTTGTCTTAAAACAATGTTAATCCTTTGGGTTAATAGTTTTTGACTAAATGGAAAATTAAACCCAAGCAATTGCTGGTATTCGCAGTTCTTTGAGAAGGTGGAAATTTGCTGTTCACCAACTTATGATCAGGAGGGAGATGAGAAAGCAAGTCAGGGTGCAATCTTTGTCAACAATGCCAATTATCATCACTTAAACATGAAACTTAGCGTATTCATGGAATGTAACAAATTATCAGCAAAATGATGAAGACTAATCAATCTCAACAAGAAATTACAAAAGGTGATCTTTATTAGTTAGGACTGCCATTGAAGATGGGTTAATCCAAGCCTAATGGTCGACCACATTCAACAGTCAAAACTCATGCGTTAGGCTCCTTTTCTTAGATAATAAGTTCTACTTTTAATTATATAATTTTAAGGGGGCCCTTTCAACGGAACAGGGAAGATAGAATAAAAAATGAAGAAAGTGGCAAGAGGAAACACCAAGTTGAGTGATAAAAGATTAAACTGTACAGGATAGTAAATGTCGACAGATACTTAACTTTTTTGGCTCATTCAGTACGAGAACCTCCCACAACACTATTACAACCCAACTTTCTCTCCAAAATCTTCGACTTGTATATATTAAAGGTGAGGAAACCTAAGAAATGTTCCAATGGACATGTATACATGTTTTTTTAGGACATTGAAACTTGTAACCAATATATTTTTGTAATATACTTAAGGAAGACATTGCTCGCTGAGAACTGCTTGTCTTCTCACGGTTCACCCACGTTAATTGGAGCTTATATTTCTATTGGAGAACGAAGAGGGAAAAGTAAAGCTTCTTTAGTGAAACCACGTACTTGCTGCCATGCTTGTATGGCCATACCCCTTTTATCCATCCTGCCAACCAGGGTATCACGCAAAATAGGCGGGAAATACCGAAGAGTCTTCTCAGACCATGCATGTTGACTCGTGGCCAGTATCTGCTCCAGCATTGTTTGAAGGTATAGTAGGTGCTCAACCTCTGCAATGCCACGAGTCTTGATGATGATGGCAAGAGTAGTTACTGTAATCCGATTTAATGTTTCTGTAAACTCAGTTGGACCCTGCACAAGCTTCGACCAGACAAAAGTCAGTGCAGTAGCAGTAAAAAGCTATTGAAGAAAGAATTATGGTTTAAAAGTTGTGTCCCACCTTTCCTTCTCTCTTCACATAGAAAAAGTCCTTCATTGATAAAACAAGATTCATGCATAAATTCTCAGCCAGTCTAAAAAGGCGATGTTCTCCACGTTTCGCTTTCAATGTAGCAACAATTTTTGTGACATCATACATTAAACCTTTGCTCTTTCCTTGGTACCTTTAAAAAGAAACCACCAAAAAAGTACTTTTGTCAGCCTGTTTATTCAACTGCACGCTATAAAATAAATCTCAGGTTGACTGAAAATGTCAAAAATGATAGTTACTGCAAGAACTTTTGCATGACAAAAGTTTCCTCTATTATGGTCTCACAAGACAAGGACACAAGTCAAAACTTGACCTCCACAAAAGGCAAAATATTGAATGATTCCCAGGGGAGACCTACCTCCTAACAAACACGAGATATCTTTCCCTTGTCCCATCATACTGAAGAAAATCAAACTCAAATGTAAAAAGTTATCAGTGCATACAGGACCAATTACTGTACCGCATAATTCACAAGGGAGAAAAGTTGACGGGCTTCTAGAATAGATAGTTGTATTTCTATTTTTAGTCCTTGGAAGTCAACTGGGTGATGATTATAAATTTTTGAAGGAAATAAGACAGTTTTGCATTTCAGCAATTATCATTATTACACTTGAGGAATGAAAATAGAACGATTATTCAGTTCTGAAGCACATAATGCCCCTGTTTGGTACTCATTAAAATTTTCATTATCATTCTTCTATTCATTTTCAACCATATATTCTTTAATAAAATAATATTTTCTATCACATCAATAACTTTTTCTTCTTTTTCAATTACACATTCTCCATCAATCTACTATTTTAGAATACATTCTTTCAAAATAATGTGGCTCAAACACACCCAAAATTGATGTAACAATGTAAGTTCAAAGATGATTTTTCAAATATGTTTTTCAAGAAAGTATTCTTTGGTTGTTTTAATGAATGTAAAGTGAAGTGGTATTTATAGCAATAAAAAACAATAAATTCTGCTAAATCAGATGACCAGTCCGATCGACTGTCAAATTTCGGATGATCAATATAACCGTTTGTATAAAATTTTCCTTCTCATTCTTTTGCTCATTTTCAACCACACATTCTTCAATAAAATAATATTTTTCATCACATCAATAACTTTTCCTTCTTTTTCAACCACACATTCTCCATCAATTTATTATTCCAGAATACATTCTTCCAAAATAATGTGGCTCAAACACACCCAATATGTAGCTGAACAGCTATGGAGAGAATAAGTGTCACAAGTTTTAGGAAACGACTTCATTTATAGCATTTTTCTACTCAAGACCTCCATCTAATGAGAAACTTAAGTGAAATCCTGGTATCAATTGGGACGGCTTAGGTATAGAGACCCGGGGTGTTACCAAAAAATGCTCAATTAGTATCAAGATTCCACCTAAGTCTCTCATTAGACAGAAGTCTTGAGTTCAAATCTTGGAGGCCGCGATAGAAAGCCATGAAGGGGTGAATGAGCATATATCCACCCAAAGCGAACAATACATTAGGCTTGGGCATAGAGGCCTGGGTCGTTACATTTAGATCCTAAATTGTCCTGACAAGTCTCATGTCCTTGGTGTGTACCTAATGTGGACTTTGGCAGAGAACTATAGTTATATGGGACAAATCCCCATATATCTGATATGTGTCATAAAATCCATGTCAGGTATTAAAACAGTGCCCTTCCACCACCACCCAAAAAAAACCCCAAGTGTGTACAGTTATGTATCGGCCAGGCTGCCTAGACAGAATTAAATTGATAACATTGAAAGCTCAATGAAGGAACACAGGAAAAGGTGTTCTTCACCTGTACAGTGAAAGCAAACGATAGTTCAGCATTTCGAACACTAAAATGGAAGCTGCAGGTTTGCTCAATGAGGTTTGGTTCCTTTGGGCAAGTAGCTGCAATGGAGCTTGACATCAGAACTATAATAAAGTAAAATATGCAGTAAGAAACAAAGCTCAGCCATAATTACGCGCCATTTTATAGATCAACAGAGAAAAATATTAGAAGTGGATAGAAATTTCTATGAATAATCCACTTCGGAGTGGAAAAAATATAGTACAAAGAGAACCTTTTGATCAGGTTCAAGTTAATAACAACTTAATACACTTCTTAGGTCTTTCTAATATCTTTGTTTATTAGGTGGATAATTTTCATTTACCACCCCCTTCCAACATCGTCTTCTCCCACAAAGTGAAGCTCGAGTTCCTCACAAATATATAATGGGAGCATAACAAATCAAAGGCCAGACAGAGCAGAATTGCATAATGAGGGGAAATGTGCACCAATGACACCCTTTACTCTTACTGCAGAGGCTTCAAAGTTCAAAATCTCCAATTTCTTGTAATTTTCCATAACTGAGGCACAGTACGACCAGTTTGCGATGCTCACCCAATGACCTTTATTGCTATCACTTTCACTGACATCCCATATCGAACATAAGAATAAAAAGATGGTCCTCGCTGGCTACAATTGCTGGCATGTACACTATTGTTTTGGTTTTTCATTAAAGGAAGAGACATAGAACAAACTAAGCCTTGAGCTCCACCCCACCTAAATCCCATAACAGAAGTTAACCATGTCATCTAAAACCTTGAGGTGTTAAGAGAGTGGCCACATATTCATTGAAATCCTGTGTTTAACACACCGCATCACATGCAAACCAGATTCATTTTTTTATTCAAACTTCTAACACATGCACAATTTGACTAACTCTCATATTATTTTAACTATCTTATCTAAAAGCTTAAGCAGTTCAAAAAGAAACTATTTCGAACTCGTCTTCAACAACAGCCCCACCACCTCCACCCTGCCCCCACCATTTTAACCACAATCACACTGCATGGAGCAAATCTTTGTTCTCCATTTTCGAGCAACCGTCTTCTTCTCCCCTTTTCTAGATAATTGTCCTATTTCTTTCAATGGAGAGCCTTTTGTGAAACTTTCAAATAAAGATATTAAGGAATTCTCTTCATCAAATCTGCGGGCTATGGTTGGGGAAATTTTTTTGGTCCAAGCCTCCCATTGAGAAGGTAAAATCCCTTGCTTCTTTTAATATTTAAGGAGTTTTCACGATCGGGTTGATACCAAGCATGTCATCAATAATTTCATGAATGAGCCCCAATTTGAGCCAAATTAAAATTTTCATTCTAATTCTTCTCCTCATTTTCAATCACATCTTATTCTTCTATTCATTTTCAACCACACATTTTTTAATAAAATAATATTTTTCATCACATTAATAACTTTTCTTTCTTTTTCAACCACACATTCTCCATCAATCTACTATTCCAAAATACATTCTTTTAAAATAATGTGGCTCAAACACACCCTGAAGAAGATTATAGACTTGTGTTAAAGCCCTTGTCTTTTGTTTGTCCAATGAGAGTTTTAAATGGACTTCGATAATGATCCAAGAAAGGAATCTTCAAGTGTCCCAGCTTGGGTTGCCTTACCCATTTTTTCAACAAGAAGGCTAACACTCTCAATTGCAAATGTTGCCAGAATGCCTCTCAACATTAGTTAATGAGATTCAACATAATCCATCTTTGGCAAGATATTTTTCTACGAAAAGGTACCTCTCTGTTGTAATTATCTTTCACAGTTAGGGATCTCTTTGGTTATTAGGCACTATTATCAAATTAACCACACCAATGAAGTCAATCAACATTCTGTCAAATCCTGGAAAGAGAATGTCTTCTCACTAGCTGGAGACGGAGAGTTGGAAGATTTGACTTTCTTTGTTTACTAGTTTCCTTTTTTATATAAACTTCTTTTTCTGGCTATTTGTAACCATATAAATAGTCTCTCTTAGTATTTAAAAGTGGAAGAAAATGCAAAGCAGTACTCATTCTCTCTTCCTCTTCACATTTCTGTCTCAATCACTTTTCCTTCGTAATTTCCAACACCATTCAACTATCATTACATGGCATCCAACATGTAGATAAGGGTGCCAGCAATAACTAAAGCATCACTCATTGAGACCAAAATTCATATCTAGAGCCATGTCCCAAGCTTGAAGTTGGCTTTCAAATGGAAGGTACGGCTACTTTGACCAGAGATAGAACCATGCCTACTCTCTATTAATTTGTTCTAATAGCAGGAACAGATTTTTCTGACCAGTCTTTGAATGCTCTTAAGAGTATTAAAAAGCCAAGACACAAAGCAATAAAATGGAATCAAGCCATCACATCAAATAAATCTCCAGTGCATCAATAAACAGAATCTTCAATCATCGCCACATATCAAATCAAAGTAGAAAGGAAACGGAAATTACTGTCAAGAGTGAACGGAATAATGCATGAGGGGAGACGAGCATCACTCTAACATATGTCTCAACCATGGCAATGCTAGGCACTACCTGTTTCAAATGCAACAAAGTCAAATTTAAAATGTTAGTCTACCAGGGTATCATTTGTCAAAGTGGAAAAATACAAATGGAAAATATTTAACAGTTCCTAATCCAAGAGGGATAGCCTTGATGGAAGAAGATGCTAAGATGTTGAAGATGACCAAAACTGGGCAATCTTTTCACACTCACACACGGTAGAAAAGCCTCTTGCCAAGGTTAGATTCTTCGTGCGTGATAATTTTTCCAGTTATGTATGAAAAAATGTAACATATGCTCTGATGAATGTTAACCATATTAGTCAGGGCACTCGTGCACTTGTATATGCCTGATAATGTGTATTAAAGTTTTTACCTGTCCCGAAAACATGGATTCTTCCATCTGAAAAGCCAGTTTCAAACATAGATTTATTGAAAATCCAGATAACAATGCTATTGGAAGAGGGCTAACTTCCTGCATCACCATTAAAGTCTCATTCGACTGTAAATTTGGTCCAGGTAACAGCTCTGTAACTCCAGCAGAGGTTAACCAATTCATCACTGTTTCACAAGCAGGCTGTGCCATAGTGTAAGAAACAACCCAAAACATTCCAATTGACCTTTCGTCCATTTTCATATAGTCCATGATTCGTTCACCTAATATTTGAAGCATTTGAATAAATAAACAGATTCTGTTGAAGACAAAATTAAAATATATAAATGTGTCTCTCTAAAAGCTTTAACTTTTAGCTGAGGTGGTTCAACATAGTACCAAAATTGAAAGATTCGAATTCAAGTCTCATCTCTACCCATTTATGAAAATTATGCAATTGTCGAGTCTTCTGAGGAGGAGGAGAAGAGGAGACAAGGGATTTCATATAGCTCTTATGCAAACATATTTTTTGGCAAGGGGGAGGAGGAGGAGTAGACACGAGGGGTTTTCATATAGCTCTTATGCAAATCATATTTACCCCTTCTATGGGGAATATAATTCGGCAACCAAATTTTGAGATGACAATTTACTAGATGTTATTGCAACCAGCGTTTGCTGATACCTATGCTTGCATAAAACACAAACAACTAAACCCTATATTGCACATGTACGAATCAATATTCAGCCCAGCATTTCTTCATAGGAATTCCTAGGGCTATAAGATAGCTTCCATGAGAACACAACCAAGATAAAGGGCACAAGAATATAATCATAATTTACTGGCAAGAGGCCGTGTTTTAGAGCATTTGTTAAAAATATATAATATGAAAAATATGAAAAAGATTCTTGTTGAACACATTTAAATATACATGTGACCCTATCTAATAGCTTACGCTTTTTGATCTGCCCTAAGATAATAGAAGTGTTTTATAGCTCAGCTGATATGATATCAGGGACTGAAACTAGGTATACTTACTTTTTCCTTATATTTCGCTTAAACCTAGGCAGATAAAAAAAGAAACCACAACCAACAAAACCATGACATCTCTGCCAGACTCCCCTCTCACTAATTTTTCTTTTCTGCTTTATGTAAATACAGGTGATTATTCCATACTTTCATCCTTTGTTTTCCCCATTTGATTTCGTCCCGTTCCTCTCTCTCAGATTATACCAATTATTTTCACATAAGTACACATATAACCACCATCCATGACCACTGCTTCCCAGATACAAGCACTTCATAGTGTGCACTGTATCAAGTTTGGAGATATGGCATGGGTACTCAGAGCACATATACATAGGGCATTCATGTAAAATAGGCTATAAGTAGTATGAATACTATAGGAATATTAAGTTATAAAAAAAACTTATATCACTGTATACAAAGATATCTGATGACATTCGGATTAATACCTTTGCTTACTTGCCTCCACCATTCATCTATTTGCTTCCCCTTTTGAAGCTGCTCGTTATTCAAATATTCTCTAGTTGATGTATTCAATGACCAAATACGCAAGTTTTGGCAACTGCTAATGAAGTCAAGCAATATACTTTGCGGATTATTAGGGTCCAAGCTTCTGTCTTCTTTATGAAACGAAAGAATCTTTCTGGTTGTCTCCACCTAACAGCAGATCGTAATTTAGAATTCAAAATGGATTCTAAATAGATTGATTTATTTATGACAGCTATCCTTGCAATCAATATTAGATCCAAATGGTTGTTTAAACATCAACAATATTAGTTGGTATATAAAACAAATGAAACAAAATTCTAGCAAGACATCCTGAACTGCTCAACAGAAACCCTTAGAAAGAAGGAACACGAAGATTATGAACACGGAGAGTAGAACTCGAGACACACCAGTAGAGATGGTAAGAATTGTCAGTACAAAATCATATAAGAAACAACCTTTCTTGAGTCTTTATTTAGAGCATTCATCACTAGCTCAACCCTGATAATTTGTGCAAGTAACCACGTGACGTGATTTGTCCTAAGAATATGTTGATCACCATCCTGAAGCCGAGAAACTAACTTGTCCACAAAGTCAACAAAATCAAGGCATCCACTTTTCATCAGAAAAAAGAACAAGTCGGAAAAGATAAGCCATTCTTGCCAGCAATTTGTTTCTGCAGATTGAAAGTACGAGCAAAATGAAATAATCTACAAAGGAAAAAAGTGAATTGCGCAAGTAAAAAGCATACAAAACTAGAGATGGCAAAAAACCCGCCCCGCCTCGGGTCGCGGGGCAGGGCGGGGCGATAGTGCCCCGCCCCACCTAGTTTAAAAAAAAAAAAAAAAAATTGAACATTGTTTGTTTAATTTTGCAAATTGTTTGTTTTCATTACTTGATTTGGATATTGATGTAGTTATTTTAAGTATTGGTTGCTTTAGATTATAAAATTTTGAATTTGTATTTAAAATTTTTGGTTAAAAAAAAAAACTAAATGGGGCATGAAACGGGGCAAGGCCCCACCCCGTCTAAGGGGGCGCCCCGCCCCGAACCAAACCCGCCCCATTGCCATCACTATACAAAACGTAGCTTTCTAAAGAACGTAATTAGAGTATGTGCAAAATAGATGCAATTAGTTATATTTCATTATTGTATATTTGACCTCATTAGCATAATTATAGTAGTGATCTTGGGGCATAATTAGATGAGAGATGACAAACTGAAGACCCTCGTTATATAACCCTTTTCTATTTTCTAGTTTTACCTTCACTGATATGAAATTCATATTAACCACAATAGAAGGGATAAAGACAAACCTCTATGTCCGTATGATGTATTCTACCCCTATAGTTTGACAATACTACGGAACAAATTAGGAAAGTTCTATTAGACAAGAATTTTCATCATCTGACAAACATGGTTTACAACAGAATAACAGTCGCTATATCAAATGCAATGTTATAAAGACATGTAAGTAAAAAGAAAACACATTTTTAAACATGCTAAGAGCAAAGGAGAGACGAACTAAATACAAAGCAAAAGACATGTTTAAAAAGAAAAGAGTATTAAGACATATTACCTGAATTTGTCAGCTTCAGTAATTCCACAATCCTATCAATTGTGGCTTCACAAATCATATCAGAAGTAAAAACAGCACCCGGAGTAGGTCCTTGTGCGTGATGCCTATGGCAGGGAGCCAAAAGAAGCACACGCTTCCACCAGTCCTGAGATGGAGTGTTGCGAAAAGCATGCCTCAAACATCGCAGAGCACGCTCCCAATCGAGACTTCCTCTTTGAATAGATGCTGCAAGATCCTATTCCGAAAAACACACTGATGTTAAATTCGAAGGAACCATTTCGTGTAATTCTGATTTAAAAAGAGAGCATAAATATGGTTTCAATCACTCTCTCATTCTAACTTTTCATAGTCCGAGATTTCTAGTCTATGTTTTGTTTCTTCATCTCAAAAAAGAGAAACGTTTAAAACAAGAGTTTTAGGAAGACTAAGGGCTGACGTCATCTCAAGGAGCTAATACCATCATAGTTGGGTCTTAATATATAGGGGATATTGCACATTTAGTTCCCCAACCTTTAGCAATTAGAGCCTGTTGGAAAATCCTTCCACATCTTCAAATACGAAATTCTAATTTCCAACTTTGGCGTCAGAATATTCAAAATTATACTATTTCCAAATCAAGGGAAGACATAAAATAACTGGTCACAAGTTATCAGAAAAAGGCATCACCTCTCCATGCAAAGGTTCTCCAAGCACACTCGGATAAGTAATTGGTGAATATCTTGCATTAGCCCCTGTTTCGCCAGCCATGTTTGTAGCCTGCGGCAAAAGCCGAGGGGTTCCAAATGTGGGGCAGTGAAGGTGTTGATCTAACATTTGCATGTGCATTGCCATCATATCTCGCCTCCTGTGGATCTCCAGAATCAGTGTAAACAAGGCCTCGTCATCTGGTATATTCTCAATGAACTGCAAACCACTTCGAAGAAGTTCATAAAAGGGCACACGGCAATGATCATCCTCAACTAACAGCCAGACTACATCTAAACAACTGTGTAGCCATTCAATTAGGGCCTTGTCAGGTTTAGAGTATTTTATACTGTCAAATTCATCAACTCCCTGTTGTTTTTGGTCCCAGTTAACTAGCCAATTCAACATATGGTAGAAAATATCTGCATGCGTAACAGGCTTTAGATTAGATTCAAGGCCAATCAAAATTATCTTGCAGCACAACTGGCGTAGACTGCTTAAAGCACTATCTCGGATTGATAAATTGACCCTTGCTGGCTGTTGCCCGTTGCAGATGGCATCAGTTGGTTTCGTGGGTGATAATGTGGCACCCGATGAAGGTTCCGCTGCTGACTGAGCAGGGGATCCAATACCGTGAACAGAAGGCAAGGGAGATGCAGGATTTGACGACTGAAAATTAGAGGTATTAGGAACCACAGCTGAGGATGGCAAGATTCCCGACTGTGAAGAAGTTGTAGAAGTGACAGCTGCCAGTGTTTGACTCACTTGGCCAACAGACATCTCTGAAGAAGAAACTGAAGAAAGAAGAGACGGCAAGAAAGTATCCCAGTTTATGTAACCTATACTGCACAAACTACGTAAAGCAAAGAGAAGGAACTCAGCCCGAGGTGCATGAATACAACACTGGATAACCAGAGAAATTAAAGCAGATTCTGTCACAGCACGCAGCTGCGCCTGGTCCTGGAAAAGATGCACCACGAAGTCAAGAAACAAATTTAATGTAATCAACAAACTATCTATTGATGCTACCAGCACTTGTGTCTCAAAGCTTACAGGAAATTGGATCTGTAGCTGCTCAAAATCTAAGAGGAACTGTTCATTTGATGGAGGAAGCTCTCTGTTAAAAGCAGTAACCCGCTTCTGTGTCTTGTTCCTGTGAAACAATTTTATCAATATCAATCAAGATTTTATCCATACAAAGAACAATAAAAATAAGGGTAGGAAATTTCAAAGTTGATGCATGAAGTACGAATGGTATAATCTAGTTTCCCTATAAGATACCTGCACTATTGAGGAAAACATATATAATATCTTCTCCGTCTTCTAAAAAAAGTAAATAAGTAATGTACCATCAATTATGCAAGTAATGAAGCCCAGACTCTAACTTAATTAGTTAACTAATGAATCAAAGTGTTTTCCATCAATTTATTTTGTTAATTAGGGATTCCTCGAGACTAATATTATAAGTTTAAGCAGATGTGAAATAGACATCATCTCTTCAACATTTAACATTTGGATACCAACGATATTGAGTTAAGATTCTCTAAAGTTGGTGAAAATTTATATGTTGCTCCTCCCAAACAATTGCACCAATCGGTATAATAATGGGATTACATTGTTTAAGAAAACATGAAATACAGAAACTTTTTAAGTTCTCAAACATCTCAGTTTACTTCATTGGGTACATAATTCCAATAGAAAGTCCTCACATCGCTTTAACAATGAGAAATTCACGAGAAGAAAAAAAAGGTTTTTAATAAAACACAGCAATGACAATTTTCCCATCAAATGACACGGTTAGCATTAAAAGATCCCCAAAATTTCAGGAAAAAAATTTAAAACTAGCTAGGAAATTTCATAAAGATCAAAAAATACATATATGATAAAGTGATTTACTTACGGAGGCTCTCTAAATGATTCATTTAATTTCTGCTGAGCACCTCTCTGTAAAAACCCCAGAAAAAGGAAAAGACTGAATTGAAACGAAAATCATATATATATTATATACACAACAGAATTGGCGAAAGAGTGAAAACTATTGACATAATCATATTAACACATGATTAACACAGTGATTAGTATTTACGCATCCTAGATAGAGGTTGAACAGTTCAACGATCGCGGGCCGGGCAGGATGGTGGAAATGGTGTGCCCGAGAAGAGGAGGAAGACGAAGCTCTCTGCTGCTGCATAGTATTGTTCTGCTCCATTTCGGGTACGGGCTGGCTGGACAGGCCCGGAGTTGTAGCTCGCATCATTTTGGAGTTACTCGTGCTTCGAGGTTTTCGTGTTGGCCCTCTATTTATAGATTTTAGACCGTGTATAGCTTAATTAATTATAAGTAAATACTTTTAATTATATTTAACGTGTTTTTTTATTTTTTTTATAAGTACTAGTTTATGCCTGTTCGATACACGGGCTATGTTATTTTGAAGGTAAGGTTAGCG
>CAIGRQ010112522.1:0-31564 GCA_903798375.1 Fraxinus sp. D2006-0159 | reverse complement strand
AAAAAAAAAAAAAAACAAAACCCCCACAATCAACACGCTCCAAAAACAGATAGAAGAAGCTGAAAAAGAACTCAGAATAAACGAAAATGCCAAATGCTCCATTAAAATATTGGAGTTGCCTAACAACCAAAGGAGAGTTAGGACTTGCAGAGTTTTTGAAAAGTTAAAAACTGCTTTTGAAGCAAAAAAGTCATTTTTGAACATATTTTGACTAATTTTCTAAAAATGCTTCGTGTTGCAAGAGGAGGTTGTAGATGAAGCTGATATAAGGTAGCTTCTTTAGAGAGTACTTTTACAAGAAGCAAAAGCAAAAACAGAACCCTGCCAAATGGGCCATTATCGGACAATTATACCTTGAAAGATTCAAACATCAATTTCTTTTCTTCTATTGATTCACCCAAAAAGGAACTTCACTTTCACAATAATCTAGAAATTTTCTTTCTATGCTTTTTTTTCCTCTTCAAATAATGCTATTCAGCACCAACGACGTTATCACCAATCTAGATGTCAAACATGCCCTAACTCCTACTAAATAAGTCATAAATTATTGTATTTAATTGAACCCGTAAATTAACAAAACAAATACTGCTACCTAGACCGATATTAAAGCATCACTCTTCTTTTCCTTTCCCCCATAAATAGTGAATCATATCAACATGCAGGTACAAAAACTCATGTTTTCTTTCAATTAACTAACATTATGCAGATCAATACTACATGTCACCGTGGTAACTCTGTAAACAAGCAAAAGATTCCATATATTACGAATCAAAACTAATTCTAGTTTTTTTTTGTCTAAATGAAGTAATAGATCAATAAAATACTCAATGATCCACAAGAAAATAAAAGAAAGAAACTGTTACCTTATAATTTGACAAGCATAATTTTCCCAAATTTTGTTTATTTTTTATCAGCAATTTTGAACTTATTAGTAGCATCTTACTTGGGTTGAAATTTTCACCATCGCACTTGCTTTTAACACAAAACAACACCTCCAAACAAATTTCTAATTACGTAATAACATTTATTTTATATTTACACACCGAAGAATTTATGCAATTAATAATCAATGCAGAACGCTACACGATCCACATTAAGATCGAAGATAACAAATTCATACTCACGAGCAAAGTTCAAAAGAAAAAAGATAAAAAAAAAACTATTCACACCAGATAAAATCACATAACAATACATAACTTAATAAAATTAATTAATATACAAATCAGAAGCATATTTAACAGAGACAAACTAAAAATAAATATGAAAGGTCAAACGAAAAAAAATCTTACCATTGTAAAAGAGAGATCAGGAATCCGGGAACAATCGGAAAAAAACCCGGAGAATTACAGGTGATAAGCTCCGGCGGCGGCGAAGCAAATTGGACACCAATCTAACTTATTCTCTCTCTTTTGCTTATTTTTCGCCGGACTTATTATATGCTTATAATTGATTGGAGAATTAAACAGTTTAGAGGTATTTATAGATAATATTACGAGAGAAATAAACACCCACAAATTACGCGTCATGGAATTCTTGTGATTGGATCAAACGCGAGTATGGTCACGTGTCGTTGTCTGATTGGATGATATGGGTGCACTTTAGCTAGCTTGACTGCAATTCTGTTTTGTCTTCTTTTTATTCATGGATAAATGCTCGGACTGTATTTTCGTAATTATATTGTGTAAAATGTAAATTAAGGTAAATATATACTAATTTCACTCAAAATTTCTAAATGCAATTTGATATGTATTTGGCCGTTTAGCCATTGATTCTCGATATCCTTACAAAGTGTTTGCAATGATTTCGAAAAGTCGAAACCTCTTCAATTCATATGGGAGTCTGAGAAATTTTATCCAGACTTGGTATATTCTTAAAACACTCATGTCTCGAAATCCTATAATACTGTATTCTAAGCACCTATTTGGTATATATTAAAATTTTCATTTTATTCTTCTACTCATTTTAACTACACATTCTTTAATAAAATAATATTTTTCATTACATCAATAATTTTTCCTTCCTTTTCAACCACACATTCTTCATCAATCTACTATTCCAAAATACATTCATCCAAAATAATGTGGCTCAAACATACCCTAAGTTGAGTAATCCATATGCTTTATTATTTGAATCATATCCACAAAGGAACACTTGACGAGTCTTCGACTCAACTTGGTCCTTTTAGAATCAATGTTCTTGTAATAGGCAAGATAACTCCACACTTTAAGATATTTAATGTTTAATTTTCATCATTGTTACAATTTATAAGGAATAATCTTTAATTTCTTTGAGGGAATTCTATTACTAACATGACATTTAACAAGTAATGCTCTACCCCTACAAATTATAAGGCAACTAGCATGAAATAACATAGTATAAATCATCTTAATCAATATCCTATTTTTCTTTACACCAAATCATTTTTTTTTCAGGTATTCTAAGTGCAGTACATTGATGTAATATGTCATATTGCTCACAAATCACATTAAATTCATTAAAGAACTATTCACCACATCTACCACTTTTAGAAATTTAATCTTAGTGATTTTTCTACTTCGCCTTTGTAAACATTAAACATGTTAAATGCTTTGTGTTTATGTTATCATCTATATATGTTATGAAATAATATGTTCTAGTTAGCACGCCCCTTAATTCACTTATGTAGGAAAGAACTAACTCAAGTAAATTAGAACTTATTTTGACTCTTATCAAATTACTTCTTAATCATTTTAGTCTTAGTAAATAATCACATTTATTATGCTTATTAATATCACGAGAAATTATTCCACATTTAGTCCCTATTTAGTTGATATTAAAATCAAATTTTTAGTAAATTATAATTATAATAAAAAATTGATGAAATATGTGGTTGAAAAATTGTGGGATCCATAAAATATATGATTAAAATTAATTGTTTACTTTGATAAAAAATCTACATTATTATTTCTATCAAACATGGCTTAATCATTCTATACAAAATAGAAAAGTCTATATGATATCAACTATTATGTAATAAGAAAGTGAGCTAATCACATGATAGGAATTAATAATTTTATTAGAACAATTGTCAATAGTCCATAATTTGATTACTCTCTCCCGAGAATAGCTATTGTTTAAAGCCAAATTCATCGTCTATTTAAAAAGTTAAAATATAGATTCTTTTAGAGTTTATTTTTACGTATTATCTCTTTAAAATAGAGAATTGTAAATTATATATTTATTAGTAGATGATCATTATACCTCTATAACCTTACTTATAATGGATAATGTATTTTTGTAGCCCTAAATCTTCACTATAAATATGGGGTTTTGGTTCTCAATAAAATATACACAAGTATATTGACTTCTTTGTTTTTATTTTCTCTTGAGTTTATGACACGTTATCATCACAAAAATTTAGCAATTGAGTTAGCAAAAGTTATTCTTCTTTTTGCTCACAAACCTTTAGCCAGTAAAGATAGGAAAAATGAATTTTCCTTCAATCAAAGAAATAAAAAAAATTCTAACCAATTGAGTTTATAAAGAAACTCTTCTTTTCTGCTAAAAAAAGGTCAGTGTTCTCTTAACTTTGAATTTCATAACAAAGGGGGTATAATTATTCGATCTGATTATAACGTTTTGACTATACCAATTTATGATAGATAAATATTTGCTTAAATGTAATTTTTTTCGTTCACTATTTCTGTAGTGTATTCCAGAAGAATATTGTGTTATTATTCTTGAAAAAGTAAGAGTCTAAATCAATATTTTAGAACAATAATTAGCATTGCTTGAAAAAAAGTAT
Organism: Fraxinus sp. D2006-0159; assembly: GCA_903798375.1. Lineage (NCBI taxonomy): Eukaryota > Viridiplantae > Streptophyta > Magnoliopsida > Lamiales > Oleaceae > Fraxinus > Fraxinus sp. D2006-0159. The sequence goes on along the minus strand of CAIGRQ010112522.1, from coordinate 27,780 downwards.
TATATTTTTATTATTTTATTGTTGCAAAAAAGCACAAAATCACACATAACAATATTTAAAAATAATATTGTATTGGTACTTTTGAAAAAATATAATATTTGAGCATATCATATTCTAGACGAAATTTATGTCAATGTTCGTGGTGGAACATGACTCTATTTAAATAAAATATTAGAGAAACATTGTGTTAATACTTTTGAAAATGTATAAACCTTAGGCACCTTAAGGTTTAAAAAAAAAATATTTTGTTGTTGCTTCCTAAATAAAAATATGAATTCCTGCAAATCAATATTTTAGAAGAATATTAGATTGATATTCATTAAAAGAATTGTATTATTATTTCAGAAATAATAGTGTAGAAATTCGTAGAATCTGGACAACCTGCACAAAGTTCGATCATTGAAAGATTAAGATCAAATTCCAATGGTTAGAGTTCTAGATTTGCTTCATTTATATGAAAGAATTGTATTATTATTTCGGAATTAACAACACATGATTTACAACACATCGTGAAATTGAAAAACTACCCGAGGAGGGAAGAGTAAACACACAAATGGCAAAAACAGAGGAGAATGATAACTGGAAAACTAACTATGAGATAGTGCATTTCAGGTGCCCCTATTATTGAAGAAGAGTAATGATATTCAACTCCAATGGTGCTCGACACTAGTCTATTTGGCTGCACAGTGGCACTGGGGTCCACATCCTACATGGCAAGTTATATTCATTTTTAAAACTAATAAATACAATGTTTTCCCTCAAAATGATGTGGATCTTTAAATTCCCAATGTAATAACATTTTTGTTTCTTCTTTTGATTGCAAAAGCATTTTCTCTCTCGCCACTATCGCCACTTTCTATTCTCTCACTACCTAACTCGTTTCATAGTCAGTCGAAAAAAAAAAACTAGAAGAACAAGAATCACCATTGTTGGAGGTGGAGGAAGGACACTATCATTATAGGACGTACCTGTTCATTACAAGAAAAACTCCTTGTTTTTTCATGTCTCCAAGCTTTGCTGCTTGTTCTTCCAATTCCAAGATAAACTCCTGCCATAAGTCCATTTATGTTAAAAAGTTATTAATGGAGAATATGTAGTATGAACAAGAGGTAAACAAAAAAATGATTTCTGAAGAGAAGATGCAAGCACCTAAAGTTGGGATGATTTTTGAATCATTGGACAACCTTTTGTGTATTATAAGCTATATAGGAAACAAGAAAGATTTGGAGTTAAAAAGAAAACAACACAATCATCTGAAGATTTAACATTTGTTTGCTTTTCATTTTCTCAAGCAAAAAATTCAACGTGTCAAAAACTAAATTACTTCAATCCTCATCCATTGATGAAAGTGGGTTGTGAAGCTAAGGTTAATGCTTCTATATTTAAAGATGGGAAGTGAAAGATTAATCCTATTATTCTTAAACATAATCATTGGTTGAGTCCACAAAAATCATGATTTTACTCGTGCAATAGGGAAATTAGTACATGTGCTAAAAGAAGACTTGAATTGAATGATCGAGCTACAATTGGATTGACAAAGAACTATTGAGCATTTGTAGTGGAAGCTGGGGGACATGATAACATTCCATTTTTGGATAAAGACTACATAAATTACATTGTTAAGAAAAGAAGAATACGACTTGGTATTGGAGATGCCGAAGCAATCCATAATTATTTTGTTCGGATGAAAGCAAAGAATTCGAGTTCTTTTATATGATAGATGTAGATGACAATGCTTGAATCAGGAACTTATTTTAGGCTGATGCAAGGAGTAGGACAGCTTATGAAGAATTTGGTGATGTGGTTACATTTGGCACAACCTACTTAACAAATAAGTATGACATGACCTTTGTACATTTTGTAGGCGTAAACCACCATGGACGATCAATTTTATTTGGATGTGGGTTGCCATCAAGCGAGGACCTTGCTACATTTATTTGGTTGTTTCATATTGGCAAGTATGTATGTTTGAACGTGCACCAGATGCTATAATTACAAACTGAGATAAAGCAATGCAAAAGGTAGTTACAGTTGTATTCACTTGACTTTGTTGGTGTTTATGGCATATAATGAAAAAGATCCCAGAGAAGTTAAGGGGTTACAAGATGTATGAAAAAAATTAAAAATTGTACTGTACAATGTTGTTTATGAAGCTTTGGAGAAAGAAGAATTTCAAGAAAATGGGACCAGTTCATTATCAAGTTCAATCTTCGTGAAAATGTATGGCTAGATAATTTGTATTGTTGCGGAAATCTTCGAGAAAACTTGATTTTGGGTTCAAAAAAACCAACCAAACAAACACAACCAAAACAAGCCCGACCTAAAACTTCCAAACACTTTGGTTGCTACAAGTCTTCTCAATCCCACAAAGGAGAAATATTGTAATGGTATTAGCAAGAGTAGGAAGAATAAGAAGAAGCAACAATGGTGGAATATCTATCCCAATTCCTCCCAAACCGGCTATCCTCTCTCTCTTTTCTCTCTGCTCTCCATTGTACACTACATACACACACACACACACACAAGGAGAAATATGGCTGGGAGAAATAGGTTGCATATATTGCCTCAATTTTAGGGTATACAATTATTGGGCCGATACTCACTTAAATGGGCCAACTTCACAACAAGGTAAATGGGCTAACACACACATTACCTCCAACCAATTAAATCCAACTCAGACTTAGGCCCTCCAAAAGTGTTGGTCATTTTTGGGTTGAGCCCAGTCTATGGTGTCAATAAATTATTCAACATCTATTTTAAACCATCGCCTGAATTTATTGAGTATCAAAAAATCAATAAATCTTCACCTTGTTACCCAATCAACCTACAGGCAAACAAAACACAAAGTTTATACTTACATAATCAAGTTAACCAAATAAAATTGGTATCACGGACTTTACCACATGTTTCGAACCCGAAACACATATTATACCCGCTCCATGTACCCACCAGGGCTAAAGTCAAGAAAATCCAAGTAGAAGCAGACAATCACAGTATTCAATTAAGAGCAAATAAATATGCGATAAAAATATAACATAGGATACCATAGTTCTTTTCAAACACATTCACATATGATAACAGATTAATACCAAGTTAATCAATCAAATGGTCAAAACATATGCAACAAAGGCATAAATAACCTAGGGATGGCAATGAAACCCGCTCAACCCGATACCCGTGAGGCCCTGCCCCGAAAGGGGCGGGGATTACCCGCCTAATTGGGTACACGGGGTGGGGATGGGGTGAGAGTCATTACCTCGAAGTGGGTACAGGGCGAGTACGGAAAACATAGTCCCCGACCCCTACCCGCCCCATTTAAATTTAATTTCAAATTTAAGTTTTTTATCGAAAAAATAATAAATTTATTATCATTTTTAAAGAGTATATAAGTTGATTTTAACAAATTAGTAAAAAAGTAATAATATTTACTAACAAAAGACAAAAAAAAACTAAAAATTAAAATAAATAAAAAATAAAAAGAAAAAATAAATGGGGCATTAGACTTGCCCCGCCCCGCCCCGTCCCGTTTTAACTGGGTATGGGTATGGGGTAAGGTAATAAAAATACCCGACGGGACGGGGGTGGGATTGATCTACCCGACCCATACCCGCTCTGTTGCCATCCCTAAAATAACCCATAAAAAGATCTCACCATACTTGCGCTATCCCATTTCGTGTTTCTCATACCTCGAGAATACATATCTCCTCTCATCGCCCACATGTAGGAAATCAACCCGAAATTCCCAACCCGTGAGAAACAAAAATAGAGAAAACACATGCCAAAGAAAAACAATCACAGGCACAAGACAATATTTATGCAGTTCGGTCAATTTGCCTACGTCTACGGAGTTGTAGAGATTTCACTATTATTAGGGAAAAATACAAAAAAGTGCGACCGTACACTTTTTTCTCTCTATATCTAAAAAGAAATCTAATCACCAAAATTGCGGTTTTTATATCCTGCACACATGATTCACAATGGGCTACAAAATGGGAAAAAAAATTCTTGAGGGCACTGCCCTCGGACCCCCAGGAGGCTTGTCTATGGGAGCTCCAGCTTGGGCCGTTCCATGGGCTAAGTCTCAGAAAAACTCCCATAAAAAAACCACACAACATTATTCAGGGCGGGTCATCAACCGGATCAAACAAAACTAGGCTCCACAAAACCCAACAAATATCCCACTTAGAGACTAGTTCAACCACAAACATCAACCACAATCCTCCAACAAAAACAAAATCCCTCATCCTCCTGTCCTCAAGCTTGAAGGCCAATTGAGACTGCACACAGCTTCGTATTCTCAATAGTGACACCCTTAGTTAACATGTTTGCTGGGTTCTTAGATCTACAAATCTTCTCAAGTATTACTAGCTTATCTTCAACAAGGTAACGAATAAAATGGTATTTTGTCTTTATATGCTTCGACAATGAATGAAAAGCTGAATTTTTAGAAAGAAAGATTGCACTCTGATTGTCACTGTGTAGAATACCCATCTCCTGCTTCTTACCCAATTCATCTAAGAAGCCATGTAGCCAAATCATCTCATTTCCAGCTTCAGTTGCTGCTACATACTCAGCTTCTGTAGTAGATAAAGTAACAATCTTTTATAGATTTGAAGCCCATGATATAGTTGTACAACCAAAAGTAAATACAAACCCAGTAGTACTCTTTCAACTATCAATGTCACCAACAAAACAACATCTACATAACCCTGTAGTTTCAAACTTGCACCTGTGAAGCAAAGACATGTATTTGATGAATCCCTTAGATATCTCAGAATCCATTTGATTGCTTCCCAATGCTGCTTTCTTGGCCTACTCATAAATCTGCTCACAACTCCCACCGCATGTGCAATGTCCAGCCTCGTACATACCATAACATACATCAAGCTTCCAATAGCTGAGGCATAGGGCACCTTGCTCATATGATCCATTTCTTCTTCTATCTTCAGTGACTATTCTTTTCTTAATTTAAAATGACTACCCAAATGTGTGCTCACTGGTTTAGCTTCATTCATGCTGAATCTGCTGAGAAATTTCTTTACATACTCTGACTGTGAAAGCTTCAATGTACCATTATCCTTATCTCTAATGATTCTTATACCAAGGATTTTCGTTGCAGCTCCCAAATCCTTCATTGCAAACTGTTTTGACAATTGCTTCTTTAGATTATTAAGCTCCTCAATGCTAGACCCTGCAATGAGCATATCATCCACATACAACAGTAAAATGATATAAGAATTGTCAAAGCATAGAAACAATGATCAGCTTCACATCTCTTGAGCCCAATATTATGCATAAATTGTCAGATTTCTTGTACCACTGTCTTGGAGCTCGTTTTAGGTCATACAAGCTCTTTCTCAGTTTGGAGGCTAGAATCTCTTGTCCCTGAACAATGAACTCTTCTAGCTAAATCATGTAAAAGTCTTCCTCCAAGTCACCATGAAGGAATGTCGTCTTTACATCTAACTTTGGGTGCACATGGTATGGTCCGGAATACTGTCCATGTTGGGCCTACGGGAATCCATATAAATTTGAATTCAAATTACGTAACTGTAGGGCGGGATGATTTCAAATTTGAAATTTGAATTAAAGTTATCAATAGTATAATGATGATGTAAGTTATTAGAGACATGTATATATGGGACTCCAGTCCCCAATTACCATACCAAAGTCCTTTGTCACTGATATTGTTCAATGAGATCTCCTTCTTCATCGCGTTTCTGCATAAATGCTAAAAATTATTTCTTAATTTATCCCAAATTTTCGATCTCAAAAGAGATTGTTATATCACAGATTAAATCTTTCGATTATCTGATTAATTATATGTTCATCAGAGTACGTGAGCAAAAACATGCCGATGGTGAAGATCACCTACATGTCTAATTCAATTCTGTGGCAATTTTAAATGTCGGAATAGTCGGTTTTTGACATCGTCGACCCAGGATCTGGTGAATAATACCACCCAACGTGCAGAGCGCACGAACGGCGAACTACGTCATCGATTACATAACAAAGGGAGGAGTATATGTAGATGACGAAAATTTCCAAACAAATGGCTGAAAACGACAACGTACGAACACTAATCTGGAAGACGAGTATGCAAAAGTTTTGAAAGCGAGAACAAAGGAAGAATCACTAGAGATAATAAAAAATAAAGATCCAAGGACATTTTATTTGCAGGTTTACAATATTTCTGTAAATGCCAATAAATTATTTGCAGAACCAGTTCAAGAATATGTATCTTGGTTCAATCGTGAATCATTCTACATTCCGAAATAGTTACGGTTATGGGCCGATCAGAATATAAAAGATGTTGCGTCAAGACTTCACAGGCCCAAAAGCCTCATACTTGAAGGCCCAACAAGGATTGGAAAAACAGTATGGGCAAGATCACTAGGCCCATATAATTATATTATGGGTTTTATGGATTTTAATTCGAAAATATTTTCGAATCATGCGTGGTACAACGTCATTGATGATGTATCATCGACATATCTACAAAAGAAGCATTAGAAAGAGTTATTTGGGTCCCAGTACAACTGGCAGTCAAACGAGAAGTAGGGTAAACCAGTTCAAATTAAAGGCGGAATCCCATGTATTGTGCTTGCAATCCAAGTACAGCAGAATATTCATATAAAGCATTTCTCGGACAAGAGTGTAATTTAAATTTGAGAAACTGGATGCTCGAAAATGTAGAATTCTTCTTCGTCGGCATCTCCAATGCAAATGGAAGAAATGTCTAGCCATTAAGCCTAAATGTCTAGTGGTTGCGTAATACAACAAACAATAGAGTGTCCGAACCATGGATTCCAACACAGTCGAGTCACTCACATGGCATCAACTACAAACAGGAGAATACATCTGGCTAATGAAAAATCCATTTTGGATAAGAGTCCAACACTCTGGACAGACGACGAATCCATCGTTTTACCACATATTCACAGTGGAAATCAGATTCGACTACAACATCAGAATGAAACTGCAGATAATGATAGCATGGTGGACTATCCGCATTTGGAAGACATTAACATAGACGTCAATGTCGACAAACCAAGAGACGTTGTTGAAGATGAATTCTGGGATTTTATCCCAACGTCTTTATTTTTATATTCGTGAAATATTAGATAGCTTAGGTGTAATTTCATTATACAATTTCCTTTATGCTGTTAATGATGTTCTATGTTCACAAAACAATATAATTATAGCATGAAGATTGTTAAATGAATACATTTCATTTTATTAAACACTTCTAAACNGATTGTTAAATGAATACATTTCATTTTATTAAACACTTCTAAACTACAAGCGCTTATTCAGCATCACACCAACAAGATATGAATGAAATGTACTAAAAACTAAATAATATGCTCCGCGTTCCATATCATCAATGCCTCTGGCTATAGTGTCCTTGAACATAGTAGTCCCAGTAAGTTTTTTATTTATGGATATCGATCGCGATCGTATATATGCAAAACAAATCGGTTTATCCTTGCTAGAATCAGTGGACATGGCCGTATCACTAAAACCATGGCCAACCAACTGATAACTCCTCTCGAAACAGACAATAAATATGTTTGCATTATCTTGATTCTTCATCGAAGTCTCAGGTCATTTTTCACACCGAAAAATATGTCCACAATACGAGGATTGGTATTACCTGGACGTTTATCATATATCAACCACATATACATCTACTAATATAATTTATGGAGATTTGTATCGGTCTCGAGTTTCACGTTGCCTTTCAGCAAAAAACGGCTCCAACAAACTTTTTGGGTATGTCGAATACCGACACTATTACCAGCATGACAATTGTTGATGCAAACAACAACAACATCAGCATCTCCAATATTATCAACCTTATGAATCTTGGACATGTGCTAAACGGGTAGAGTATATCCGTTCGATCTTCGATTATATCAAAGAACACGTTACCATTGTGCTGGGAGCTTATTTCTCTTAGTGCTATTAAACTACAAGACTCGACAAGCCTTACGGTTACCTACGCCTGTCCTACACGAACCGTCGAACCACTTCCTCTTCTTGGCAAGTCCATATAGAATCAACTACAAATTCATTATATATAAAGAACAAAACGTTTTTTCCATTAAACCATCGATGAAATCGACAACTGTTAAGACCCACTACGTGGAATGATGAAATTCAGACATGTGGCTGTATGGACGAGATCGATACGGAGACAAGCCGTGTTATCGTCTCCACTGTTATCAGAATTGGACTAGTCACAATCACTAGCCGATGGCCCCTCGTGGTCATCTGCCCCGAACCTCTCATCCTCAGAGCCTTTACTGTATTCATCTTCATCGGCTCCCCCCATAGACAAATGGTAATTACCTCTACTGCCCAATGCCTTTGAATCAAGCAGCGGAGCGACAATGTTCCTAGCAATGTCATCCAAAGCAGGTACACTACGACCTTCAAACGACACGAGAGTGGAAATATGTGGTTGGTTACGTTCATCTTCGGTGGGGCGCAGCGTTGCATGCATGTGTAGCTGCAAACACAGGAATTCAGTGTCAATCGAAAAGAATTGTATACAGTCCACAAAGAATGAGATTGACTACGTTGAACATGATCCAGTACCTATATGTTCTTGAAGAATACCTCTTACATATGATGTTATGATTGTTTTGTACCCGTCCAACTAAGAAGTCGTGGCGATCGTTGACCAAGCCTTTGAGCAAATCATTCTCCAATTTTCGATATCGCCTCAAACGCTCATATCTATTGTAGTACAAAACCATTGTCACATGACTTTGCATAGGCATGACAATATATTTGCATCGAAATAATCAATACAACATTTAAAATAATGGTTTGTACCTGCATGGAAATGGGGAAAGCATGAACTGTATAACTAATCTCATTCTCATTCTTTCTCTTGGCCTCACAAAATTTCCCTACTCAACTACTTCAAAATCTCCTCAATAGACGAGTGTATCCAACTCTACCCCAAGGGTAGAAAAAAATACGTCGAGGTCGCCGATGATTAACAATGTAGCCGCATCTATGCCCACATTATTATCTGTAGCGTTGAATACTCCTCCAACAATTAGAGCAAAGCCAAGCTTGTATTGATCAACCTAGGGCATTGACGATCAGAGAAAGGTCTTCTCAAGTTGGGCATATGAAATTTTCTCCAGTGATTTGAAGTATTTCTTCTTCAGTCTTATTTTTTCCAAAACTCGAGTAATCTGATCGCCTTTCAGAGAGAGACCACATCTTAATCTCGTGATGACCACATACTCTTGCAGTCCGAACCTAGTGAAGTGACCTTGCACATTGAACCACAAGTCATTGGCCTTATCAATTTGTATGGATCTGAACACGAGTTGTTGGATCAGTTGGGCAGAAAATTGGATGTCTGGAACCTCGGCCAGAAACTCGAGGCATGAGTTATGGAAGTCTTGTTGTTGTCGCTTATCGAAATGGTCCATGACCCTTTACATACTTCAGGTTACTTCGTTGCAAAATATGGACTCACAACCGTACATTTTCTTGAATGAGGAATTCGAAATCCATCTGTTTTGCAAAGTACAGCAAGAAAAAAAGGTCAAATCATGATATACGTACATGTTGATGCGAAGGTACGACAACATGTGAAAAGATCATGTAACAAAATAATACGAAGATCATATAACGAAACAAAATGAAGACTATATAATATGAAACAATATATTACCAATGTACAATAACAAATGAAGAAATTGTCAGATCATAATATTTCGTACACGTTAATGCGAAACGTAGATATTACAGTGGGGATAATCGACGGTCGACATGTGGCACTATTACGTGTCGAGAAAAACTGACCTCAACTGTTGGTATCGAAAGTTCATCTGTCAGGATAATAGCATTTGTCAAGAATCATTATGGTGAACTATCAGGAATGACAGGTCAGCACGATGCCATTTCTCTACTGAAGTGAACTGTTGGAAAATCTACTTTTGACCTATAAGTAAATAGGTATTCTTCAAGAGCTACTTACTCCATATTGAAGCAGACAAGACCATTAAAAGTATAGATATGTGAAATATATACGCAAGATTTCCACTCGAATGCATAAGAGACACAATGCGAAATATACGAGTACTACCACAACATATGGAAGCTAGAGTATTTCGAATTTGACCCCCATAAAAATTTTACGCTATTTATTCACTTTTTTGTTATGAGAGAGATCAAACCGTGTAAATGATAACATGCATGTCAAATATTTTCTTTCCACAAGTCAGTCATGATAATGTTGAAAGCTTGACCATTAAAAGCACATATATCTCAAGTATGTACTAAAGATTTCCACCCAAATGCATAAGAGACATAGTAACGATTTTATAGCCATTTGTCCACTTATGTTGTTATAAGATGGATCAAGCCATGTAAATGATAACATGCATGTAAAATAGTTTCCTTCCACAAGTTAATCATGGTAATATGGAAAGCTTGACCTTATTCTGAGATGGAAGACTCATTTCTTTTACTCTTCCATTGTCGTCAGTTACAAAAGCACTAATGGTAAAAGTGAAAACACGAATATTGCAGGATGTATATTAATGAAAATATTCCCTTACTAGTGTATTAAAATTCTCTTCACTATACTCACTTCCTGAATCTATTCAACGAAATAGCCATGTTAGTGCACATGTAAGAATTAGATTTTGAACGAATTGCCATACGAAGAATTATCTACCCAAAGTTAGCATGGATTGGGAAAAGAAAAATATAAGCAGGATTATGTTTGAACAATACAAAGGGAAATCATCTCTTATTTCAAATCTTTTCTAGGTTCATATCCTTTCAATCCCATCAGTATGATCACTCCGCTTAATTTGCATTTACTGCCCAGTTAAAGTGTTTTGCCTGCACCTTGCTCATATATGTGCATTTTAGAACACTAGTTATTTATAACTCGATGAAGAATAAGGTCTTCAACGACATAATAGTAACACAAGTTTATTAATTCTAATATGTTAAGAAATCAAGTTTATTAGATGTAGCTCATTTGGCCAATATTACCTCTAATCTGTATATTGATCCAACGACGTCTACCCTCTATCCACTTAAAATTCATAATCTAAAATTACGAATTTCAAATTTCAAACCGTAAATTCCAAATCACAATGAGAGAAATAAACAATTACACGGGTTATCAATGTTACAACTTATCTAATCGGAGATGAAGGGGAAGAACATTGGACTACCAATTTGTAGTAGTTTAATCAGAAATCTATGTCCGCTAGGAGTGCTTCGGATAATCCTCAACCGCTAGATGTCTAGTATTGCTTTACTATCAACTACAACAACGACAAATATGGATCCTTAGTTCGGAACACGAATTTGAACTTCCAACATTTTCCTCTTTTATTCGTGTTACTAGGATTTTAGTCAAATATTCGTTTTCACACAGATTTAGCAAGAAAATACAAAAAATTGAAGAACAAATAAAAAGGAAAGAAGACAGCAAACCTCAATTAATGAGTACATAAGAAAGGTTATAACATAATTCAACTTTATCCCAACTCATGTAATTAGTAAATCCCTTCACTAAGAACTCGCATAATTTCTACTTTAACTCATGCTTTTAAGAGTTTACTTTTGTCAGAACATCAAAATCAGAACTAACGTTAAATTGTTATTTTCCAAATTTTAAATTTCATAACTTCATTTTTGTCATGTATCTTTATTTATTCCTTTGTTTCCAAATAAATGAGTAAATTCCACAATAACCAAATTAAGAAGCACAAGATGAGCTTGTAAATACACTCGTCTTGTAAATTCAGAAAATCAAATTATTCCCAATCCTTGTAATAATGCATTTAAACTTTCTGTATTTCAAAAGAAAATGTGTAAGTAAATTTAGCAGAATGTACGAAAATAATGACTGATTGTACATTGCTTTCTCCTTTTTGGCAAGCTTAGCTTAGTTTCAAAACATATAGATGCAAAGGTTAATTAATGTAATCAGTTAAAGAACACTTCCAAAATTTAAATAATTAACATAATTCCCAAGGAGCTTACATAAATTTCATTCAAACCATATCTTCTTTGTAGATTATCAAGAACACCAGGCTCATTCAAGTAAGTTAGTTTCGTACCAAAATGAACACAATTCATTTTTTTCCTCCACTACTTTAAAATCAAAACAATAAAAGTTAAAACAAATTCGCTTTTTTACCTTGGACTCTGACAAGTTGAACTTGTTTACCGATATAATTGCTTACCTGGGCTGCTACCCAAACCCGAGTCCTTATCTACAGTGGCACACGCAGACATTTTTAGTTAGTGGGGCACAATCAAATTTGCAAAATGCCAAATTTAGAAGATAAATAGAAGTCAATTTTTAGCGTTTTTATTTTCCCCACGTGATAAGCAAAGATGACAAAAAAACACAACTATGACAATTTCAATAGAAAACTATAGACTAACTGGAGCCTCTTGTGTAGAAACATACTTAGTTTGGTGCCGACTACGACAAGTGGAATTTCAGGAGCAAAATGCAGAAGTTCGAGGATCCACTGTCCAACAAATATCACTTAAAAATCGTACTAAATAATATAATACTATCATTTGCTAAAACTTGTTAAACCTTTATCATATATTCAAAAAAATTCATAAACAAGGCTTAAAAACTCCTCAAAACATGGAAGATATTTATCTCTTCATATACTACAATCAAAACATCTTTTAACTATTGCAAGCTCTCAGCTTTCTCACATATTCAAAAGACCCACAAAATTACTTTTCGAATTATGCTGTATATAAATATTAAGCTCCACATATGATATTAGAAGCTTTTAGAACCCAAGATTTTTCTTTAAATGACAACAAATGCTAGAAAACCCATCAAATATTGTTGCCCTATTTTGAATTTTGTATGAACTTCCCTAATAAAATCTCACAAATCACAAATGACAATTCAACAAATCACATTGATGATCCATCACGAATCAAAAATATATTTCCAAAGAAAGAGAGAGGAAAACAATCAATTATTCTAAATAATCACATTGATGATCCATCACAAATCAAAAATATTGTTGCCCCTATTTTGAATATTTATGTGGATTTTAACGGTGATCACTTGGATTGCAATTACAGCAGTTGCATTGACTTATCTCTTCTCAATATCTGTATTAACACCAGAGAAAGGGAGAGGAAAACAATCAATTATTCTTTTGATTGGGTTATCATTTCTTATATAGTTTGGCCTTATGGTTCTTCCTACTCATTGGACACACGATTCGGTTGATAATCAAGATGGTATGAAAGTTAATAAAATGTCTGAGCCCGAAAGAAAGGATTCAGGGTTCAACAATTACGAGTCAAAGCACTATTTAAGGTGTTGTTATGTTATTTCTAGCAATATTGAATGGTACTAAAATTGAAATCGAAAGTAAAGTCTTGTTTATTCTAGTGTTTGATCACATTCAATACTCTAAATAGAAAAATCGCCTTAAATGTTTGCACTATGAATATTTAAGGATTAATAGCAGAAAACTTTCTAGAAGCGTTTTCATATACAATATACCACTTACCTATTGAAAATCGCAGAAAATTCCCATACTTGAAACATTTTGTGCGAAATATCCCCTACAGTTAAGATTCGTCAGATTTGTCGTTAAAAACAATAAAAATGTCAAAATAATAATAATAATTGCAATTGCAATGCCAAAAATTTATTTATTTATTTATTTTTCTTGCAAATTATATCTAAATATTTTAGGGATAATTGCAGCAAAAATCCCAAACCTGCCAAAGAATTTTAAACTTAAACAAAAGAAAAAAAAATGAATTTAGTAATTTGTCTAAAAAGAATATCTAATTTATTAATTTTCAATTTCAAATTATTTATTTAATATATAAAGAATAAACAAAAGGAAAAAGAGAAAATAATATAAAATAAAATAAAATAAAAATTAAAGAACAAAAAAATTATATACATAATTAAAATATTATTTAAAAATTTAAAAATTAATAAAATATAAAAAAAGGCCTAGCCAACGGTCAAACAAAATAAAACAAAAGGAAAAAATGAAGAAAAAAAAAAATTAAATACATAATTTTTTATTATTTAAAATTGTAAAAATTAAATAATTAATAAAATGTAAAAAAAAAAGTAAAATAGTTCTAGGTCGACGACCAACTGTTAACAAAAACAGTCTGAGCCGACTTTTAAAATAGTCGGCTGTGCCGACAGTTAAGAATCTGCTTTGTCGGTCCAGCTGATTGTTTAACAATCGCCGACTGTTTCAACCGACAGTTAAGAATTAGCCCAAGCAACTGTTTAATAGTTAAAACAGTCGGTGACGACGACTATAGGGCTGGAGATCGCCATTTTCAGTTATGGCAGGTCTGGGCCTACTGTTAAAAAAAAGTATAGATTGGCCGTAACAATCAACCCAGGCTGTTCTTAGCCGATTGTTAAAAAAATAGTTTGGGCTGACTGTCTAGAGATTGTCATTTCCAGCGATCTCCAGCCATAAAACTCAACATTTTCAAGAATTTTTTCGAAATAAATAATTTTTCGACTTCATACGTAACTATGAACACATTCTATTTCTTATATGTATATTTATATGTTTAACAATTGGATTAGAGTACGAAGACGCGTTCGAAGTCTTCTAAAGTATCCAATTGACCTTTTAACCATTAGAAGAAAAATACAATTTGTGTTCTTTAAATACTGACTGACAACAGCCTTCATCAAATTATTGGATCTTCTTGAAGAAGCAATATTAGGACATAGCGATTTCATGACGAAAATCTTAAGACGATGACCTGAATTTGCACGAGAATTGAATTTATGTCAATCATCGCCTCTTCATTTGGCATCGGCCAAAGGTTGTATCGATGTAGTTAGATTTTTGTTATCGGCTAATCCCTTAATGTGCCTAGTTCATGATAGAAATGGTTTGATGCCTCCATCTGGCATCCATCAAAGGCTGGATTGAAGTCGTGAAAGAGTTGGTTCATGCAAAACGTGGTGCAACTCGAGTGATCATGGGTCAAGGGCAGACTATTCTGCATTTCTGTGTGAAGTACTATCAGATTGAAGTCTTAAAGCTCTTGGTGAATACCATTAGAGATCAAGATTTCACAAATTGTAAAGATGGTGATGGAAACACTATTTTACACTTGGCAGTAGCCGATAAACGAGTTGAGGTATGCCAATAGCTCTATTTTTATACTTGAAATCAACCTCCCCTTTCTTCATTTTATGTTTGAGAAATAATCAAACTTTTCGTGTCCGATATTTGTAAATGGAATTAACCATTTGGTAAGGAGGATTTAGAATCGAAAACAAAAGAGAAGCTATAATATTCTTTTGTACAGAGTTAAAATATTGTATACCAAACACATAATAAATATTTTGAAATATCTGCAGACAGTTTACTTTTTGTTTATGGAGTCCAAAACGAAAGTTAATGCTAAGAATCTTTGTGGGATGACTGCAATGGATGTTCTAATCCGTAGTCAAACAAATGTGAGGGATGAAGAAATTGAAGAATCTCTGAAACGTGCTGGAGCATTTGGAACGACAGAATCAATTCATTATTCCAAATTAATCATAATATAAATAGCCCAGGCTTGAATTTGACCTTTGAACACCTAGATCTATCCTCAAACATGGAAAAGAACAGTAGAAAAAAGATTTTTAAATAGAAAGATGATTGGTTGGAGAAAACTAAAGTGCATTAATGGTAGTGGCTTCTTTGATTGCAACTATGGCATTTCAAGTTGGAGTCAACCCTCCAAGCAGAGTATGGCAGGATAATTATATGGTTAACTCACCCCGTATCAGTATTTGATACTAACAAGGACGGAGAATCCATTTTCGCTCATAATCATTCAACAGAATATAGATTGTTCTTGATTGCTAATACAACAGGACTCATTGCATTATTCAGTATCATATTATTGTTGATGAGTGGTTTACCTTTAAGGAGGAGAATATTTGTGTGGATTTTGAAGGTGATCACTTGGATTGCAATTACAGCAGTTGCATTGACTTATCTCTTCGCAATATGTGTATTAACACCAAAGAAAATGAGAGGAAAACGATCAATTATTCTTTTGATTGGGTTATCAGTTTTGTTATGGCTGGCCTCATGGTTCTTCCTACTCATTGGACACATGATTCGGTTGATAATCAAGATGGTATGAAAGTTCATAAAATGTCTAAGCCCGAAAGAAAGGATTCGGGGTTCAAGAATTATGAGTCAGAGCACTATTTAAGGTGTTGTTATATTATATGTAGTAAGTTGGAGAGTACAATATTGAATGGTACTCAAATTGAAATCGAAAATAAAGTCTTGTCTATTCTTGTGTTTGATCACGTTCAATACTCTAAATAGAGAAGCGCCTTAAATGTTTGTATAAAAATTTAAGGATTGATAGCAAAAAACCTCCTAGAAACGTTTTCACGTACAATATACCCCTTACCTATTGAAAATCACAGAAAATCCTTATGTTTGAAACATTTTTGCGAAATATCTCCTACAGTTAAGATCCGTCAGATTTGTCGTTAAAAACAATAACATATGTAAAAAAAGCAATAACTATTGCAGTTGCAATGCCAAAACATTATTATTTTGTTTTTTTGCAAATTATAACTAAATATTTTAGGGATAATTGCAGCAAAAATCCCAAACCCACTAAAGAATTTTAAACTTAAACAAAAGGGAAAAAATAAATTTGGTAATTTATTTAAAAAAATATCTAATTTATTAATTTTCAATTTCAAATTATTTATTTAATATATAAAGGATAAAAAAATAAAAGGAAAGGAAAAAGAGAAAAATAATAATAAATTGAATTAAATAAAAATTAAAGACCAAAAAAAAAAGAAAAATTATATATATAATTAAAACATTATTTAAAAAATAATATAAAAAAGGCCAGGCCAACGGTCAAACAAAATAAAACAAAATGAAGAAAAAAATAAAAATAAAAATTAAATACATAATTTTTTATTATTTAGAATTGTAAAAATCAAATAATTAATAAAATGTAAAAAAAAAGTAAAATAGTTCTGGGTCGATGACCGATTGTTAACAAAAATAGTCTGGGCCGACTTTTAAAATAGTCTACTGTGCCGACAGTAAAGAATCGACTTGTCGGTCTAGCCGACTATTTCAATCAACAGTTAAGAATTGGCACAAGCGACTGTTTAATAGTTAAAACAGTCGGTGACGACGACTATAAGGCTGGAGATCGCCATTTTCAACTATGGAAGGTCTGGGCCGACTATTAAAAAAAAGTCTAGGTCCACCATAAAAATCGGCCCAAGCTGTTCTTGGCTTATTGTTAAAAAAATAGTTTTGGCCTACTGTCTGGAGATTGCCATTTTCAGCGATCTCAAGCCATAAAACTTAACAACTTCTACAATTTTTTCGAAATAAATAATTTCCAACTTCGTACGTAAAAATGGACACATTCTATTTCTTATATGTATATTTCTATGTTTGATAATTGCATTAGAGAACGAAGACGCGTTCAAAGTCTTCTAAAGTTTCCAATGGACTTTTTAACCATTAGAAGAAAATTGCAATTTGTTTTCTTTAAATACTGACTGACAACAGCCTTTACCGGATTCATTTATAAATATGATAAATCTTGAGAGGTTCTCGCAATAGCGTAGGAGATGGAGACACTGGAAAATATGCTTTTTGAAGCAGCAGCTGAAGGAAGTGTGAATTCTTTGAAGAAGCTGCTTCAAGAAGATTCAACAATTCTTGATAGAGTTATAGTTAATTGTTTCTCCGATAATCATATACATGTACCAGCAATATTAGGACATAGTGATTTCGTGACAAAAATCTTAAGAATGAGAATTGAATTTATCTCAATCATTGCCTCTGTATTTGGCATCGGCCAAAGGTTATATCGATGTAGTTAGAGTTTTGTTATCATCCCTCAATGTGCCTAGTTCGTGATAGAAATGGGTTGACGCCTCTCCATCTGCAGCCATCAAAGGCCGGATTGAAGTCGTGAATGAGTTGGTTCATCCAAAATGTGATACAACTCGAGTGATCGTAGGTCAAGGGCAAACTATTCTTCATTTCTGTGTGAAGTACTATCAGATTGAGGCCTTAAAGCTCTTGGTGGATACCATTAGAGATCAAAATTTCACAAAATGTAAAGATAGTGATGGAAACACTATCCTACATTTGGCAGTAGCTGATAAACTAGTTAAGGTGTACCAATAGCCTAGACTGTGAACAAAAACAGTATGGCCGACTTTTAAAATAGTCAGCTGTACCGAAAGTCAAAAATTGGCTTATCAGTCCAGCCGACTGTTTAACAATCGCCTAATATTCCAACCGACGGTTAAGAATTGGCCCAACCGACTGTTTAACAGTTAAAACAGTCGGCGACGACGACTATAGGGTAGGAGATCGCCATTTTCAACTATGGCAGTTCTGGGGCGATTGTTAAAAAAAAGTCTAGGTCGACCATAAAAGTCGACCCAGGCGGTTCTGGGCCGACTGTTAAAAAAACGGTTTGGGCCGACTTTTAAAACAGTCAGCTAGACTGACATTTAAGAGTTAGCCCAGCCGACTGTTGTCGACCTAGGCTGTTCTGGGCCGACTGTTAAAAAAATGGTTTGGGCCGACTTTTAAAACAGTCGGCTAGACCGACAGTTAAGAGTTAGCCCAGCCGACTGTTTAATAGTCATCGACTGTCTGGAGATTGCCATTTCCAGCGATCTCCAACCCTAAAACTTAACATCTTCTAGAATTTTTTTGAAATAAATAAATTTCCAACTTCGTATGTAAATATGAACACATTCTATATCTTATATGTATATTTATATGTTTGACAATTTCATTAGAGTACGAAGACGCGTTCGAAGTCTTCTAAATTTCCAATGGACTTTTTAACCATTACAAGAAAAATGTAATTTGTTTTCTTTAAATACTGACTTACAACAGCCTTCATCGGATTCATTTATAAATAAGATAAATCTTGAGAGGTTCTCGTAATAGGGTAGGAGATGGAGACATTGGAAAATATGCTTTTTGAAGCAGCAGCAGCTGAAGGAAGTGTGAATTCTTTGAAGAAGTTGCTTCAAGAAGATTCAATAATTCTTGATAGAGTTATAGTTAATAGTTTCTCCGATAATCATATACATGTACCAGCAATATTAGGACATAGTGATTTCGTGATGGAAATCTTAAGACAAAGACCTGAATTACACGAGAATTGAATTTATGTCAATCATCGCCTCTTCATTTGGCATCAGCCAAAAGTTATATCGATGTAGTTAGAGTTTTGTTATCGGCTAATCCTTCAATGTGCCTAGTTCATAAATTTGCATGAGAATTGAATTTATGTCAATCATCGCCTCTTCATTTGGCATCGGCCAAAGGTTATATCGATGTAGTTAGAGTTTTGTTATCGGCTAATCCTTTAATGTGCCTAGTTCGTAAATTTGCATGAGAATTGAATTTATGTCAATCATCGCCTCTTCATTTGGCATCGGCCAAAGGTTATATCGATGTAGTTAAAGTTTTGTTATCGGCTAATCCCTTAATGTGCCTATTTCATAAAATTGCATGAGAATTGAATTATGTCTATCATCGCCTCTTCATTTGGAATTGGCCAAAGGTTATGTCGATGTAGTTAGAGTTTTGTTATCAGTAAACCCCTTAATGTGCCTAGTTCGTGCTAGAAATGGGTTCACGCCTTTCCATCGATAGCCATCAAAGGTCGGAATCAAATCGTGAATGGGTTGGTTCATGCAAAATGTGATGTGGCTAGAGTAATCGTGGGTCAAGGGCAAACTATTCTGCATTTCTATGTGAAGTGCTTTTAGATTGAGGCCTTAAAGCTCTTGGTGAATAACATTAGAGATCAAGATTTCACAAATTGTAAAGATAGTGATGGAAACACTATCCTAAACTTGGCAGTAGCCGATAAACAAGTTGAGGTGTGCCAATAGCCTAGACTGTTAACAAAAACAGTATGAGCCGACTTTTAAAATAGTCAATTTTACTGAAAGTTGAGAATCGGCTTGTCAGTCCAGCCGACTGTTTAACAATCACCTACTATTCCAACCGACAGTTAAGAATTGACCCAACCGGCTGTTTAACAATTAAAACAGTCGACGACGACTATAGGGCAGGATATCACCATTTTCAACTATGGCAGTTCTGGGGCGACCGTTAAAAAAAAGTCTAGGTCGATCGTAACAGTTGACCCAGGCTATTCTGGGCCGATTGTTAAAAAAATAGTTTTGGCCAACTTTTAAAACAGTCGACTGGACCAACAGTTAAGAGTTAGCCCAACCGACTGTTTAACAGTCGTCGATTGTCTGGAGATTGCCATTTCCAGCGATCTCCAGCCCTAAAACTCAACATGTTCTAGAATTTTTTCAAAATAAATAAATTTCAAAGATCGTACGTAAATACGAACACATTCTATTTCTTATATGTATATTTATACGTTTGACAATTGCATTAGAGTACGAAGACGCGTTCGAAGTCTTCTAAAGTTTCCAATGGACTTTTTAACCATTAGAAGAAAAATGCAATTTGTTTTCTTTAAATACTGACTGACAACAGCTTTCATCGAATTCATTTATAAATTTGAAAAATCTTGAGAGGTTCTCACAATAGGGTAGGAGATGGAGACATTGGAAAATATGCTTTTTGAAGCAGCAACTGAAGGAAGTGTGAATTTTTTGAAGAAGCTGCTTCAAGAAGATTCAATAATTCTTGATAGAGTTATAGTTAATAGTTTCTCCGATAATAATATACATGTACCAGTAATATTAGGAAATAGCAATTTCGTGACGAAAATCTTAAGATAAAGACCTGAATTTGCATTAGAATTGAATTTATGTCGATCATCGCCTCTTCATTTGGCATCAGCCAAAGGTTATATCGATGTAGTTTGAGTTTTGTTATCGGCTAATCCTTTAATGTGCCTAGTTCATAAATTTGCATGAGAATTGAATTTATGTCAATCATTGCCTCTTCATTTGGCATCGGGCAAAGGTTTTATCGATGTAGTTGGAGTTTTGTTATCGGCTAATCCCTTAGTGTGCCTAATTCGTAAATTTGAATGAGAATTGAATTTATGTCAATCATCGCCTCTTCATTTGGCATCGGCCAAAGGTTATATTGATGTAGTTAGAGTTTTGTTATCAATAAACCCCTTAATGTGCCTAGTTCGTGATAGAAATGGGTCGACGCCTCTCCATCGACAGCCATCAAAGGTCGGACTAAAGTCGTGAATGAGTTGGTTCATGCAAAATGTGATGCAGCTCAACTGATCGTGGGTCAAGGGCAAACTATTCTGCATTTCTGTGTGAAGTACTATCAGATTGAGGCCATAAAGCTCTTCGTGGATACCATTATACATCAAGATTTCAGAAATTGTAAAGATAGTGATGGAAACACTATCCTACACTTGGCAGTAGCTGATAATAGTTGAGGTGTGCCAATAGCCCAGACTGTTAACAAAAATAGTATGGGCCGACTTTTAAAATAGTCAGCGATACCGAAAATTAAGAATCAGCTTGTCGGTCCAGCCGACTGTTTAACAATAGCCTACTATTCCAACCGACAGTTAAGAATTGACCCAACCGGCTATTTAACAATTAAAACAGTCGACAACGACGACTATAGGGCACAATTTCAACTATGACAGTTATGGGGCAACCGTTAAAAAAGGCTAGGTCGACCGTTACAGTCGACCCAGGCTGTTCTGGGCTAATTGTTAAAAAAATAGTTTTGACCGACTTTTAAAACAGTCGACTACCGACAGTTAAGAGTTAGCCCAGCCGACTATTTAACAGTCATCGACTGTCTGGAGATTGCCATTTCCAGCGATCTCCAGCTATAAAACTTAACATGTTCTAGAATTTTTTTGAAATAAATAAATTTCCAACATCGTACGTAAATACGAACACATTCTATTTCTTATATGCAAATTTATACGTTTGACAATTGCATTAGAGTACGAAGACGCGTTCAAAGTCTTCTAAAGTTTCCAATGGACTTTTTAACCATTAGAAGAAAAATGCAATTTGTTTTCTTTAAATACTGACTGACAACAGCCTTCATCGGATTCATTTATAAATATGATAAATCTTGAAAGGTTCTCGCAATAGGGTAGGAGATGGAGACATTGGAAAATATGCTTTTTGAAGTAGTAGCTGAAGGAAGTGTGAATTCTTTGAAGAAGCTGCTTCAAGAAGATTCAATAATTCTTGATAAAGTTATAGTTAATAATTTCTCCGATAATCATATACATGTACCAGCGATATTAGGACATAGCGATTTTGTGACGAAAATCTTAAGACAAAGACCTGAATTTGTATGAGAATTAAATTTATGTCAATCATCGCATCTTCATTTGGCATCGGCTAAAGGTCATATCGATGTAGTTAGAGTTTTGTTATCGGCTAGTCCTTTAATGTGCCTAGTTCATAAATTTGCATGAGAATTGAATTTATGTCAATCATCGCCTCTTCATTTGGCATCAGCCAAAGGTTATATCGATGTAGTTAGTGTTTTGTTATCAGCTAATCACTTATGTGCCTAGTTCGTAAATTTGCATGAGAATTGACTTTATGTCAATCATCGCCTCATCATTTGGCATTGGCCAAAGGTTATATCGATGTAGTTAGAGTTTTGATATCAGTTAATCCCTCAATGTACTTAGTTCGTGATAGAAATGGGTTGATGCCTCTCCATCGGCAGTCATCAAAGGCTAGATTGAAGTCGTGAATAAGTTGGTTCATGCAAAATGTGATGCAGCTCGAGTGATTGTATGTCAAGGGCAAACTATTCTACATTTCTGTGTGAAATACTTTCAGATTGAGGCATTAAAGCTCTTGGTGGATACCATTAGAGATCAAGATTTCAAAAATTGTAAAGATAGTGATGGAAACACTATCCTACACTTGGCAGTAGCTGATAAACAAGTTGAGGTATAGCCCAGACTGTTAACAAAAACAGAATGGGCCGACTTTTAAAATAGTCAGTTGTACAAAAAGTTAAGAATCGGCTTGTCGGTCCAACCGACTTTTTAACAATCGCCTACTATTCCAATCGACAGTTAAAAATTTGTCCAACCAGCTGTTTAACAGTTAACACAGTCAGCGACGACGACTATAGGGCAGGAGATCGCCATTTTCAACTATGGTAGTCTGGGGAGACCGTTAAAAAAAGTCTTGGTCGACCGTAACAGTCGACACAGGCTGCTCTGGGGCGATCGTTAGAAAAATAGTTTGGGCCGACTTTTAAAATAGTCAGCTGGGCCGACTGTTTAACAGTCGTCGACTATCTGGAGATTGCCATTTCCAGCGTTCTCCAGCCTTAAAATTCAACATTTTCTAGAATTTTTTCGAAATAAATAATTTTCCAACTTCATACGTAAATATGAACACATTCTATTTCTTATATGTATATTTATACGTTTGACAATTGCATTAGAGACAGAAGACATGTTCGAAGTCTTCTAAAGTTTCCAATGGACTTTTTAACCATTAGAAGAAAAATGCAATTTGTTTTCTTTCAATACTGACTGACAACAGCCTTCATTGGATTCATTTATAAATATGATAAATCTTGAGAGGTTTTCTCAATAGGGTAGGAGATGGAGACATTGGAAAATATGCTTTTTGAAGCAGCAACTAAAGGAAGTGTGAATTTTTTGAAGAAGCTGGTTCAAAAAGATTCAATAATTCTTGATAGAGTTATAGTTAATAGTTTCTCCGATAATCATATATATGTACCAGTAATATTAGGACATAGCGATATCGTGATGAAAATCTTAAGATAAAGACCTGAATTTGCATTAGAATTGAATTTATGTCGATCATCGACTCTTCATTTAGCATCGGCCAAAGGTTATATCGATGTAGTTAGAGTTTTGTTATCGGATAATCCCTTAATATGCCTAGTTCGTGATAGAAATGGGTTGATGTCTCTCCATCCGGTAGCCATCAAAGGCCGGATTGAAGTCGTGAAAGTGTTGGTTCATGCAAGACGTGATGCAGCTCGAGTGATCGTGGCTCAAGGGTAGACTATTCTGCACGTGGTATGGTCCTAAATACTATCCATGTGGGGCCTATAGGAATCTATATGAATTTGAATTCAAATTACGAAACTGTAGGGCAGGATGATTTCAAATTTGAAATTTGAATTAAAGTTATCAATAGTAGAATGATGATGTAAGATGATGTCAGTTATTGGACACATGTGTATATATGACTCCAGTCCCCAATTACTATACCAAAGTCTTTTGTTGTCGACAGTGTTCAATAGGATCTTCTTCTTCATCGCATTTCTGCATAAATGTTAAAAATTATTTCTTGACTTATCCCACATGTCTGATCTCAAAAGAGATTGTTATATCGCAGATTAAATCTTTCGATTATCCGATTAATTATGTGTTCATCCGAGTATGTGAGGAAAAACATGCCGATGGTGCAGGGCACCTGCACTGTCTAATTCAATTCTTCGACAAGTTTAAATACCGAAACAATTGGTTCTTTGACATCTCAACCCAAACGTGCAAAGCATATGATCCGCGAACAATGTCGTTGATTACGTCGCAAAGGGAGGAGTATATAGATTTAAATAACAGCATTAATTCTAAAGAGTACTTCTCATCATTCAAATGATGAACAATAGTCGACTCACAAATCCGTATGAATGATGGAATATTACAAATAATATGTTTATGGGCCTAACGTACTTCACGAGGTCCATAGAGATTTAATCTTATTAGCCCAATAACATTTATTGGGCTTGAATTCCATATTAAAGTATTGGTCCACATCCAAATAAACAAAAGTATATTACAAGCAATACATGATTGGACATAAAGATTTAAGATTCGTCCTTCATAAATCACAAGGTGATACGGGTCTTCTTCAAATTTGAAACTTAATCAATTATAATTAGAAGTATAGAGAAACGTTATAAATATACAGAACAATATACATAAAACTAATGATCGAAACATGAATCAACGATTACATTTTGGAGATGTGTACAACATGCTTCCGCATGATTTGAAATATAACGTGAGATCATTCTACTGGAAAGACTACATGTAGAGGATAACACTATACAATCGTGCAGAACAAATATCAAGGTTTCCCTTCTAGTATCCCGACTACGCCATGTTCTGCTTCTTCAAAGACGACATACGAGTGGACATGCACATTAGGGTAAAGGACATAGTAGATCAAATTATTTATAATTTGAGGAGATGAAACATATATCTAAATATAGCTCAATTCATCCAGTACCTAGAAAATAACTTCTCCTTCGAGGACGAACAATACATGATACTAGACTAGATCCCAATATGGGAGAATATAATAATCATGGTTACTATTGTTACAAAAATAACAATCTCAACGATTGTCATTATATGTACTACATCAAGGAGTTCTCACAGTTTAAGTTCAGATTTCAAATATCAATGTACCAAAGTAAAATATTTGTACTGATTTCATTAAATATGAACTAGAATAGAATTATTATTTACATCTGCCCTTCTCGAACGTAATTACATAATATTTACCCTTATCCAAAGCTATACGTAACAAATCTACGAGATCGGCATGTCTCAACACGCTCGATCCTACTAAAGTTTCATCGCGTCTAGTACTGGAACATTGGCTAACGCTATCGTTAGTTTTCACTTTCGATAGATCAGTATGATCAGCATCGAAACTTCTCCTAGTGTCAACTCCAATAATAGAACGACGAGTTATGTCACTATAGCATAATCCGGGCAAAACTCGAATGGAGTCGACGCTAACGCATCTACGATCCACCATGCTCAAACATCTATTCATAGTTGGCTGATTCGTAGCGTAATCGACGTGCCAAATGTCGACACATTCACTGGAATGAGTCTTCGACTTGATATAAATATCAGGACTTCTGAACTCATCGCATGTTTATTTGCTCTTGATTGAATACTATGATCGTCTGCTTCTACTTGGATTTTCTTGATTTTAGCCCTAATGAGTACATAGAGCAGGTATAGTATATGTTCGGGTTCAAAACACATGGTAAAGTCTGTGATACAAATTTTATTTGATTAACTTGATTATGCAAGTATAAACTTTGTGTTTTATTTGTCTGTAGGTTGATTGGGTATCACGGTGAAGATTTATTGGATTTTTGATACCCAATAATTCAGGCGATGATTTAAAACAGATGACGAATAATTTATCGACACCATAAACTTGGCTCAACCCGAAAATGACCAACACTTTTGGAGGGCCCAAGTTTAAGTTGGATTTAATTGGTTGGAGGTACTGTGTGTGTTAGCCCATTACCTTGTTGTTAAGTTGGCCCATTTAAGTGAGTATCGGCCCAATTACTATATACCCTAAAATTGAGGCAATATATGCAACCTATTTCTCCTTGTGTATGTGTGTGTGTGTGTGTGTGGCAATGGAGAATAGAGAGAAAAGAGAGAGAGGATAGCCGGTTTGGGAGAATTGGGATAGATTTACCACCATTGTTGCTTCTTCTTATTCTTCCTACTCTTGCAAATACCACTACAATCTTTCTCCTTTGTAGGATTGAGAGGACTTTTGGCAACCAAAGTGTTTGGAAATTTTAGGTCGAGCTTGTTTTGGTTGTGTTTGGTTGGTTGGTTTTTATGAACCCAGAGTCAAGTTTTCTCGAAGATTTCCACAACAATACAAATTATCTAGCCATACATTTTCACGAAGATTGAACTTGATAATGAACGCTCTTCTTCTTTCTCCAAAGCTTCATAAACAACATTGTACAGTACAATTTTTAATTTTTTCATACATCTTGTAACCCCTTAACTTCTCTGGCATCTTTTTCATTATATGGCATAAACACCAACAATGTCAAGTGTTAGGAAATACAACCGCAACTACATTTTGCATTGCTTTATCTCGGTCTGTAATTATAGCATTTGTTGTACGTTCAAACATACATACTTGCCAAGTATAAAACAACCAAATAAATGTAGCAGGGTCCTCGCTTGATAGCAACCCACATCCAAATAAAATTGAGCGTCCACGATGGTTTACACCTACAAAAGGTGCAAAGGACATGTCATACTTATTTGTTAAATAGGTTGTGCCAGATGTAACCACATCACCAAATTCTTCCTAAGCTGCCATACTCATTGCATCAGCCTAAAATAAGTTCATGATTCAAGCATTGTCGTCTACATCTATCAAATAAAAGAACTCGAATTCTTTACTTTCATCTGAACAAAATAATTATAGATTGCTTCAGCATCTCCAATACCAAGTTGCAATCTTCTTTTCTTATCAATGTAATTTCTATTGTCTTTATCCAAAAATGGAACATTATCATGTCCCCTAGCTTCCACTACAAATGCTTAATAGTTCATTGTCAATCCAATTGCAGCTCGATCATTCAATTCAAGTCTTCTTTTAGAACATGTACTAATTTCCCTATTGCACGAGTAAAATCATGATTTTGTGGACTCGACCAATGATTATGCTTAAGAATAATAGAATTAATCTTGCGCTTCCCATCTTTAAATATAGAAGCATTAACCTTAGCTTCGCAACCCACTTTCATCAATGGATTAGGATTGAAGTAATTTAGTTTTTAACACGTTGAATTTTGTTCGAGAAAATGACAAGCAAACGAATGTTAAATCTTCAGATGATTGTGTTGTTTTATTTTTAACTCCAAATCCTTCTTGTTTCCTATATAGTTTATAATACACAAAAAGACTGTCCAATGATTCAAAAATCATCCC
>CAIGRQ010112439.1:0-15718 GCA_903798375.1 Fraxinus sp. D2006-0159 | reverse complement strand
TTTAAATTACTGAATTTCATCCCATAATTTTGATATTGATTCGCTTGATCTACAACCGAAACTCCTACCAACCTAAGAGGACAAATCACCCACTTTCTTGATCCTTTGACACATTTTCCATCTCCCTGTGGATACGATACCCCAAAGCTGCACTACAACTACCGCGTTATTCTTTGGGCGTAATCAGGTGGGCAGGATAAGACTGTCCACTTGCTATGTGGAAGGAGAACCTTACTTACGGTTCTTTTCAAATGTGACAACCGTAAGGTTCTCTTCAAGTGGGTAAGATAAGACTTCCCATCATGAGCACGAAAACATTTCTGTTCCTTGAACTCCTTTAAATATATTAATATTTTTCTGCCTATTTATACAAGTAGTGGTTGACAGTGTTTATTTGTATTTCTTATATAGCCCCTATGGCCTTATCCAAATGGACTTCCAGAGTTTCCTATTCCTATACCAAGTACAATACTTGCTTTAGTCTTTTAGAGAATCATCTAGTCGTGGTGAAATGTGCTGCTATAATTACTGCCAAGTTATCTATTAGCTGTTTTCTCTTGTGAACAATTCATGTTATTTTCAGAACTTTGGAAATCTTATTTGCCAACTCTACTGCCACATATATCATGATTCCTGACAAATCGTACTGATCATTTATTACTCATTATATATAGGACGTGTGTTTTATGCTGCCTCCACTGCTTAGTTTGCTGTTAGATTGTGCCAAGAAAACAGATCAATCAGTTGTTTCCATATCTTTGGGTGCATTGGTGCATCTTATTGAAGTTGGAGGACATCAGTTTAGCGATAATGACTGGGATACTTTGTTAAATAGCATAAGGTGCATGTTCCTTCTTCCTTTTTGTTTTGATAACTTTATGGTGCTTATATGCCTTACTATTTCATGTTTTTGTGTTACAATAAGTTGGTTCATTTTGTCCAGAGATGCTTCATACACAACACAGCCCCTTGAGCTGCTCAATGATTTGGGTTTCGACAATTCAAAGCATCATAAAGTATTCACAAGAGTTCTAGATGCCACTTCTGGTCTTAATCCTTCAGTATCTGGTGGCAGTAACGTGTCGGATAACCATCATAATAACGTATATGAAAACAGGGATACAGTGGGAGTGATGTCGCCAAATGCGAGTACTGATGGCAATGCACTGGATCATAATCAAAAAATGGGGCTTCAAGCAGATATGGAGGGATCTGAAGGTTAGCAATGGACTTTTAGGCAATCATTGCTTGGATATTTAATGACATGTTTGGTGCATAGGATTAGACTGTACTAGGCATTAGAAAGGAAGAAAAATAAGCTAAACTATTGTTTGCTATACTGTCTAGTCCTACCTAGTACTATGTACCAAACATGCACTTAAAGTAAATTGTTCAAGAGTTGAAATAAAAAACAAAAGTTAGTGCAACGTCAGAAAATAAATCTCTTTTTGTAGGCACGCCGTCGCCTTCTGGAAGAGCTACAAAACCTACTGATGGTGGAGGCCTACAACGCAGTCAAACAATAGGTCAAAAAATTATGGGAAATGTGATGGAGAATATTTTTGTGAGAAGTTTTACCTCAAAACCAAAGAACCGTACCTCTGATTTTCTGTCACCACCTTCTCCATCCAAGGTTGGCACTTAGTTTTTATTTTGTGGATATGTTTTGTAAGGTTTTGATTGTTTTAATCGTGTCACTGAATCATTTTTTTCCTTGATGTGTTAATATATGTGAAGTTTTCTTCGTTGCTCTTTGGTTGGTCATTGAGAACATTTCTGACTCACAAGTTAAATTTCACAAGTTAAATTTTAAGGAAGATTCCAAACTCCCAATTTTTTCACTGTTAATGCAGTGGTCTGTTTTGCCCCTGCAGAACAAAAATGTCTTTGAAAGAGGACAAAAATGTACTAATTGGTACATGTGAACTGTAGTAGTAAAAAGGAAATGAAAAGCACAAACTGGGGATGTGTTGAACCTTGTGATGCTCATGTAAAGAAGAAGATTCGAGACAATGTTATCCCTTTTTTCAGAAGGGAGGGACCTCGACTCTAATTTACTTTACCTCTCTGTCCTACCAACCCAGAAGGTTTTGTTAGCTAATTTTTTTTTTTTTTAAGTTGTTGAACTGGTGATTACTATTTTCTCAAAGGAGTAGGCATTTATTCACAGGGGAAAGGTACTGAAATTGATTCCGAAGTTCCGTGGCATTGCTGACAGTAAGTAGGAATTGAATTTTTGGGGCTGAAAATGTAAATGAGAAATATTAAGAAGTCATTCTGCTAACAAAGTAGTCTGAAGCTATCTATGTAACAAAGTAAGTTAAACATAAGCCATTTAGACCAAGTCCTGAGATGGACCAAGTTCCCTTTCGATCCAAATCATGGACAAAATTATACACCTCTAAGTACTTCGTATAATGGAAGATTGCAGTTAGAAAGTTATAAAAGAATTCTAATATTGCTAGGAATTTAATGCAAACTTGTCTTCTAATGTAGAAACTTTAAACGAATGAGATAGCTAATTTGCACAGTGTTTTGAAACCCTTGGAGGTTCTGTATGGATAAAATCTCTCAAGTACGTCAATATTATACATGAGTAAGTTTCCAGAGCCCCTACCTAAGAAAAAAAGATGATCCGTGTGGGTAGCGTGTATCAATTTAAAAAATGCATGATCTGTTGCTTTTTTTTTTTCATTCTCTTGTAGTTGCTATCGTTTCCTTCATTCTGAAAAAATATTTATTCCAGCAACCAATTATACACATTTTTTTCCATTGAATTGGTATTAGAAATGCTTCATTAGGCTGCATTATTTTCTGATTAATCTTGTTTTTCCTTTTTTTCCTTTCCATGTTTGAAAACTGAATTCAACCTTTTTTTTCCCTTCTCTAGTTACCTGATACTAAAGAACCTGATGCCAGAGACGAGGATGAGAGTCCAATACTGGGAACTATTAGGAGCAAATGCATCACACAGTTATTACTTTTAGGTGCCATTGATAGCATTCAGGTATGAATCAGTTTCTTCTGCAATATAATCTTCAAATCAATTTCATTTATGAGAACATTTATGTTATCTTTTCTATCTTTTCAGCATTTTAAAGTGGATCTTTGTTGGTTATGTCTCAATTTCTGCACAAAACTATGATATGTTTACCTTTCTCTCTTACCCATTTTTCACATCAGCATTCCCAGTAATCGTGGCAAGTTCAAGATTTAGCGAAATATAGGTATTTAATAATATAACTATTAAGAATGAATAAAATGCCGCAAATTGAACTTGGAATGAGAAAATTCTATGTATGATTGGTTTCAAGAGTACATTATGATTGCATTTTGCTATCTTGGAAGTCTAGATAAAATATTTTTATTGATATGTTTCTAACTTGCAGAAGAAATACTGGAATAAGTTGAATGCATCACAGAAGATCACCATAATGGACATTTTGTTCTCTGTCTTAGAGTTTGCCTCTTCGTACANTGCCGCAAATTGAACTTGGAATGAGAAAATTCTATGTATGATTGGTTTCAAGAGTACATTATGATTGCATTTTGCTATCTTGGAAGTCTAGATAAAATATTTTTATTGATATGTTTCTAACTTGCAGAAGAAATACTGGAATAAGTTGAATGCATCACAGAAGATCACCATAATGGACATTTTGTTCTCTGTCTTAGAGTTTGCCTCTTCGTACAACTCGTATACTAACCTCAGATTGCGGATGCACCAAATTCCCGCTGAAAGGTTGGTCGAATATTCATAATTTATTATCTTTTTTTTCCCCTTGATTTTGTGTTTGTTACTTCCAAGCCACATGCTCTTTCTGATGATCGAGTTTTTGCTGGACAGACCACCACTGAATCTTCTTCGCCAGGAGTTAGCTGGAACATGCATCTATCTGGATATCTTACACAAGACAACAGCAACAGTTAATAATCAAAAAGAGGAACATGTCAAAGAAGAGAAACTTCAAGGAGTAGCTGAAGAAAAGATAGTGTCTTTTTGTGAACAGGTTCTGAGGGAGGCATTTGATTTCCAATCTAGCATGGAAGGTACAACTAATACGGATATTCATCGAGTTCTAGAACTACGATCTCCGATAATTGTCAAGGTATGAAATATATGAAATGTTCCATTTTCCCCTTCTTTGTACACCTGCAATTTGGCGTATTGCAACAGTTCCCCTTTGGTTGCAAGGGGATACCATTATACAGCATGCCCTATCCTCTATTATGGAAAAAGGAAAAGAAAAGTTCATCTGGCCTTTGGTCGGGATTGATAGTAACTTTTTAGGAGGAATAGTGGTGGGGGCCAAGAAATGTGTGGATAATAATGAGTAGTAGTTTTGAATGTGTGGTTGAAATTAAAGTTTGATTTTTGATTGGGTAGTAGAAGTAACTTTTAAGTTACTAATATTGTTAGACAAACACAGGCTTGAAGAGTATCTGCATTAAGCCAGTTGAGGACAGTCAACTCAATGTTTCAACAAACTAGCAAATAGTGATTGATATCAATTTCTTAGAACCTATAAGTGGAGCTCATAACTAGTTAATATGTCAATATTGTCCTTTTCTTGTCCTGTTTCGTACCAGACCTGCGCATGCATAAGAATACAAGGGAATTACTGGCATGATGCTAGACGAGAAGATGAACAATGCAGATTGCATTTCGTTTTTGGACATGCTATTTTTTGAGAAGTCTAATGGCTGCTTTTGATCACTGTAGGTTATTGCACGTTGCTCCTTAGTTGGAAGATGTATGTCAAAAAGTTCCGATTGCTTAGTTAAACAAGATATCAAATATTTTTGATTTTGAATAAAATAACTAGTTTTAGTATTGTCAAAAACAGTAGTCAGTGGGTATTCAGCACAGGTGTGGGGAATTGACTCGGGACTTTGGACGTAGGCTGAAGGTGGTAAGCTGTGGAAGGAGTTTCTAGAAAGGAATATAAAGAAATGAAGGTGTTGCTCTGTTATGTATTAAAGGACATAATGCCAGGCTTTATCTTTTTAGTGATTGCATGAAGACCCTAGGTTTAAAAGTTTTTGATTCATGATGTTTTCCTCATTCTTAGGAGTAAAAGTATATTGGCAGAAACTCAAGTACTTGTTGAAAATGTAAATGCAATGCGTGAGGGTTTATTAATGCTTTTCAGCAAACATTTTATATGATCTTGATATTGTGATTTATGTTGCAACTTATAAGAATATTTCATGGTCTATCAGGTGCTTAAAGGCATGTGTGATATGAACTCCCAAATATTTCGAAATCACCTGAGAGATTTCTATCCATTTATTACAAAACTTGTCTGCTTCGACCAGGTAAACTCCGCTCCCAGAATGACTGTTTATAACCATTACAATTTACTCTATCCAAAAAGAATAGTAAGTAATTTTTCTGTTCTTGTCAAGCAACAAGCTAAGTTGATAAGAAGTGTTATTGAGTATTGACAGTTAAATCTTTCGAGACAACCTTGATTTCTCATAAGAAGTTGTCCTATATTCCAGACGGATGTACGTGGAGCACTTGCAGATCTTTTTAGTAGGCAATTGAACACATTGTTGGTGGCGTAGGGAACTACAAGAGGGATTCCCTAAGAGGTAATTCAGAGCTAATCTTTCCTTTTGTGGAGTAATCGGTGATGCATTGTGTATTTTTTCTCCATTTGTCATATAAATCTATCTTCGTCACTGTTCTTTCTCCCTTTTCACAGTTAAGCTATATGAACATCGTTGGTGGACGATGTTACGTGAAATATGCAATATATATGAATATTGCTGGTGGACGATGTGATATGACATGACGTGACGTGACGTGTATGAGATGGAATAGAATTAGCAGCTGTTGTGCGGTCGTTCCCGTTTTGGATGCCTCGAAGCCTTGTGTAACGAATGAGTTTTATTGGGTTTAAATTTTAGATGGGTATTTGCCTTGGGAAGCCAAATATAGATATTTTTGGTATATAGCTGTATGGTGAAGCCGTGCATATTTAGTTTCTTTTTCTTTCTTAATATTGTTTGATGCTATTCTTGAAAAATGTCGAAGGTATTCTCATCATAATACATCAACTATTCAATTAATCCAGATAAGCCCATTTCTGATTCTAGCTTGGTGATATTCCTTTCTAATTTAATTATCTCGCAAAGTTAAGGGGACAAATAAATTAATTATGCATATGGATATTTGGATGCACGTTAGCAGCCAACCATCTTGATTTATATTATAATTAATTGTGGAGACCATCCTTTTTTTTTTTTAATATACTTGTTTTTGACTTCAAAATATTAAAATCATAAGAAGAAGCCAGAATTTTTTTGAATTGGTCTTAATTTTGAATCATGAGCTGATGCTGACTTGTCTCCTTCTGGACCATGCCCTGCCACACTGGTCCGTGCAAATTACTTTTAGGGTGGGTTTGAGCTACATTATTTTGGAAGAATATGTTTTGAAATAATGGATTGATGGAGAATGTGTGGTTGAAAAAAAAGGAAAACTTATTGATTTGATGAAAAATATTATTTTATTGAAGAATGTATGATTGAAAATGAGTAAGAATATGAATGAAAATTTTAATATAGTTCAAACATGAACTTAATGTTTTACGTTGAGATCCTTAGAATATAATATTAAAAAGGGAAAAAAGTTGAGGACGTGCCAATCACTATCGAAGTGTTCATTGGCCTAAAACATGTTTGACAAGCAAAGTTGTTGATCACTTGTAAGTTATGACATGAAACATGGACCACTAAGCACAAAAAGTTTACTTCCAAGTATAGAAGTAAACATTATGAGCATGTTGCTCGAGGGTAGCCATGTGACATTCAAGTCTATTTGGTATGGTATTGTCCGCTTATAGCTCCTATTTGACAAATTTTTTTTTTTTTGAAAGTAATGAGTTTTATAATAATAAATCTTTGGAGAATATGCGGTTTAAAAGCTAGAAAAAAGTTTTGGATTTACGTGAAGTGGTTGAAAATGAGCATGTAAAAAAAAAAAGAATTTGAAAAGAATGATTGTCATATAGGGGCTTTGTTCGCACAAATTTTGACTTTCACTCAAAAGGTCTCGTATCAATTTGAAATATTTTATCACTTACAAATAAATCTCATTTTTCTTTTGTCATATTCCAAGCCATACATGTCTAGTCAATTCAATTTCAAGAATTAAATATTTATGAAAACAATCCACTCAACCCATAACTAAAAATCAAAAGATATTGAGGGCTTCTAACATGGGTTTCTTCTATCAATTAACACATATTCGCTAAGGTAAGGGTAAATAGCACAAAAATTCACACCTTTCAATATTATTGTTCAAAATATTTTCATCTTTCATTTTTTGGCATTTTCACCCCTACCTTCTACCTTTCATTGCTCAAAAGGTCATTTTTAATTATTTTTTCAATACAATAACGATTTTACCCTCCTATTTAAATAAAACAAAAAGAAAAGAAAAGAATGTGGTGCTATGTGGATCTACAGGTGACGGTTTGGTGGGATTGTGAAAGTGGTGGTGTGGAGAATTTATGACTTATCCGTAATATTTTGAAAAATTTAGGATTATGATTACAATTAATTGTGTGTGTACACACACACACACACACACATTTATTTATTTATATTTGAATAGGAGGGTAAAATCTTCATTTTATTGGAAAAATGGTTGAAAATAATATTTTGTGCAATGAAAGGTGGAAGGTAAGGGTAAAAATGTCAAAAAATGAAAGGTAGTGACGTTTTGCACAATGACACTGAAAGGTAGGGACGTTTTGTGCTATTTACCAGATTCGGTAAGGTACACACGATACTAAACAGTATTATAGAACGAGAACGAGTTAGAACTCTATTTATTTTAGTGTTGAGTGTTGGCAATAAATGTATATCCCACATACCACTAACATTTAAAATGCATTAAATATGCGATGGAGCCTTTAGTGCATAGCACTCAACATCACAATACGATTATGAAAACAATTAATAAATTAAGTCACCTAAATTTGTGCTAACAAAAGCTAATATAAGTTAGAGACAGATAATGATACTCAACAATTACATCTAAAAGTTCGTAATAAATATATATACAATTTTTTTTTCTTCCCCTTATATTTTTCCAAAAATAAAAAAAATCAAAATAAAAATAAAAAAACAAACTTTATTCCATATTTATAACATGAATTATAATCGAATTGGGTGTGTTATTGCCCAATTATTGAAGATATTGACATAAATAATGGTACAACAAATTCAATGGTTGGTGAATAGTAGACAATGGACAGGTAGACCGTGAACCGTCCATGGCAGTTTCCCCTCCAAGAACAAACTGTTTGTAGATTTCACTGGAGGTCCCCAAACGTACAGACTTACTTAATATTGATCACTCAACTTATATTTTTATTTCAATTTAGATACTTTAACTATAACCTCTTTGAAAACGACAGTCATTAACTGGCCGTTAAATTTGTAACCCGACATGAAATTTATCATCTTTCCCACACAAAAAAAATAATTGTGTGGTAATATGTAGGTCTGAAATTCTATCTTTTTAATAAAAGCAAAATCGTCGATTAAAAAGTGAGGTGATCAAACTAAAATAAACTCGTAAGTTGGGTGACCGACAATGAAAATTTCCCACAACCCAACCCACCCCACCCCACGACAAAACAACACAGAAAGAAATGGAAAGAAAAACATAAAAAAATCTCCATTTCTTTCGGCCAAATTTCTCTGTCCGAAATTTCGTAGGAATTCAAGATTTTTTCGTAATTACTTCATACAGCAATGGACGGTCAGATCGACGATGAATTATTCCCCACAAATTCTCACCATAGCCGCAATTTTCACTCATACTCTGAGAAGTTTACTGTCAATTCCGATGACGACGACGACGAAGATGAAGTTAGAAACAATACTAACACCACGAGATTCAGCCCTGATGAAGCCTCGTCAAATCACCAAAAAACCCCTAAAGTTTTCGACCGGTTTTACAACTCATCCTCTGAGGATGAGGATGATGGCGTTCGGGGATCATCGCAGAATGATTCTGTTCAGAAACGGCTGGATTACATGATCCAATTTCTTGATAGGAAGCTTTCTTCTTCGTCATCACCGGATACTAGTAAGAACCAGCCGTTGCCGGAGTTTATTGGGACCGGTGGGGGGAGTGGAGTGTTTAAGCCGCCGTTGAGGGCCCCTGTGCACCCGGGCCGGCCGCCAAGTCTGGAGATAAGGCCACACCCGTCGAGAGAAACCCAAGTGGGGTGTTTTTTGAGGAACATTGTTTGTGTGAATGATGACAGTGGACCGCAGTTATGGGCTGGTTCGGAGTGTGGAATCCGGGTTTGGGATTTGAAGAATGAGATATATGGTTGTGGGGCGGAGGAAGGGGAGGAGGAGGGGACGGTGAGGTATTGGGTGTCTGTACAGTGCCCAGCCACGATGTGTGTGGTTGGGGATGCTGGGAATAGAGTTGTGTGGAGTGGGCATAAAGATGGGAGGATTAGGTGTTGGAAGATGATGGATTTTAATGGAAATGGGAATGATACTGTTAATAGAAGTGGGTTCAAAGAGGCACTTTCATGGCAGGCGCATCGTGGGCCGGTTCTCTCCATGACCATGACGTCTTATGGTATCTCACTATCTTGGATTTTCTAGTAATATTTTGTATTCCGTCCATTTTGATTACATCAACGGTAAAGGACGACATGAGTGCATTCAATTACTGAATCCTGACTCTTAGTTTAGGGCAAAAGGTGACTGATGATAGCTTCTTCAATTTTTAGGATATTTTTTTGTAGTGAAACATATTCTCAAAAGTTTTTGGGGCTGACGATATTATTGTTGGGGTAAGTAAAAAATTGATTTTAGTTTGTTGGTTATTTAGGTTCTTTTTCTTTTCTGGATTATCTTTGCTATGAGGTCTGGTAATTGAATGCATTATGCATGCCAATGAGTAGCAAAGGAATGTCAGCAGAACATTGATCTCGACGTTTAGTATGAGAATTGAGTGAGTCAGACTTTGATTTAAGTCAATTAGGAAAATTTGGGATTTAACCAAAGGTTCTTTAATGGGAAGACTAAGGTTCTGTCTTTGGATCCTTGAGCATAAGTAAGAGTCATGACTCTGTTATCAGCATAATTGATGAAAATGTTTTATTAGAAAGGCTCGAAAATGCTTTGATAGTGTATTTGGGTTGTGCCCCCTTTTCTGGTGCCTTCATAAACTTCATTTGTATAAGAGTAAAATATAGCTGTTCAAGAATATGGATAACTCTATTACCGTGCATCAATGCACATGATGTTCTTTTATTGCCCACATTCTCAGCCATTTGGTGCTCTTCAGCTTTGCCTGGGAATTTCAACAACTTGGAATTCTATTCTTCCCGTCAATTCTATCATGTTTGCTTGGGCATCTTTTTCCTTTTTTCTTTTGCAGTTCTTGTGGTATTGAAATCTCAATAAACAATACCAAATTTTACGTTGTATTAGCTAATATTATAGACATTATGATCTTTTTCTCTAAGTTTTTTCTTTGATCTAGGGGACTTATGGTCGGGATCTGAGGGTGGTGCAATTAAGATCTGGCCTTGGGAAGCTATTGAAAAATCCCTCTCCCTAACAATTGGAGAAAGGCATATGGCTGCTTTACTAGTAGAGAGGTCATATATTGATCTGAGGAGCCAAGCTGCACTAAATGGTGTTGGTTCCTGTAATAACATGTTCACTTCGGATGTCAAGTTTATGATATCGGATTATTGTAGAGCAAAGGTCTGGAGTGCTGGCTATATGTCATTTGCAATGTGGTAAGCTTGAATCGAGTTGTTCTGGATCCAAATGGGATCTAATATTTACGTCTGCGCTATTCTATTAATTCTCGACAGTGCAACCTTAATCTGAAACTTAAGAGTTTACTGAAGTTTGAGAATGCAATCAATTCATTTGTGCATGGTTAATAGCTTGTGCAGAAATAAGATTGTTTCTTCAAATGCCAAATGCTATGCTCGCACAGACATATTTGCATTCACTCATACTCAAGTCTTCTTGGACATACCAGGCGGTGTAAATCCTTAAGCTTGGTGTTTACACAGCATCATTCACCAAGATAATATGGCTTTAGGAAGTATGATTTATAAGGATAGTCTCAAGGTGCACTGCTCTTTTGTTGTGTATGACAGTTCCATTTTGCATCTTGAGAGTTCTTACTTTCACGTTACTTAACACACACTGCTTAACAACAATTTCTTGGTATATGTGAAGCTTATATATAATAAGAATGTAAAAATAAAATGAATGGGTTATCAGAAGGAATCAGGGCCATTACATGATAAGATTCTTACTCGTCTTCTGTTAGTTTCTAGATTGCTTGTTGTTATACTGTCTTTCTAGTCCTTCAATTATTTTTACCGGCTTGAATTATCTCGATGTTCTTTTTCACAGGGATGCTCAAACAAGGGAATTACTGAAACTGTTCAACATAGATGGTCAGATTGAAAACATGTCATCAATGCAAGATTCTCTAATGGAGGAAGAAGTGAGAATGAAGTTTGTATCTGGTTTGAAGGAGAAGCCACAAAACTCGTTCAATTTCTTTCAGCGTTCCCGTAATGCCATATTAGGAGCAGCAGATGCTGTTCGTCGAGTTGCAGCAAAAGGAGCTTTTGGAGATGATAATCGACGAACTGAAGCATTGGTCACTACAATTGATGGAATGGTTTGGACTGGATTCTCAAATGGATTACTTGTGCAGTGGGACGGAAATGGCAATCGCTTGCAAGAATTCCAGTATCTTCCTTTTGCTGTTCAGTGCCTTTGCACATTTGGGTCACGAATATGGGTAGGTTATGTAAGTGGGCACGTGCAGGTGTTGAATTTAACCGGCAATTTACTTGGAGGATGGGTGGCTCATAGTAGTACGTTGATAGATTTAGCTGTTGGAGCTGGTTATGTTTTCACCTTGGCTAATCATGGTGGTATACGTGGATGGAGCATTACTTCTCCTGGACCACTTGATAATATTCTGCGTTCAGAGTTGGCTGGGAAGGAGTTTTTGTATACTAGGCTGGAGAATTTGAAAATATTGGCTGGAACATGGAATGTTGGACAAGGAAGAGCATCTCCTGATTCCCTTATATCATGGCTATGTTCTGCAGCTGCAGACATTGATATCGTCGTTGTCGGGTTGCAGGAAGTAGAAATGGGTGCTGGTTTTCTAGCAGTGTCTGCTGCTAAAGAAACTGTAAAACACCTCTTTTCTTTCAATATTTTATTTTTTATTTTTCTGTTTTTGTGGTAAATCTTCATGTTTTCACCAGGTCAAGGAGATATTAATATATGATTTTTGGCATGCTATCGGTACAGAAACTTTTTTAAGTATAATATATGTTCTGCATGCAAACTTTTGAATAGTAAAAGAACTATTTCTGTGTGCAAGTGACTGCCGTTGATATCGGTACCAGTAGATGTGCATATTTGTGCATCCCAGATAATTATTGTGATGCATATGCATCAAATGGGGGTTGTCTTCAACTCTATCACATGTTATGCTTATTTTGAGACAGAAACTTGTAACATAATTGCATTGGATATTTGGAATGATCAAATCATCCATTACTTTCCCTTGCCACTTTGTTAGTTAATTCTTTGAAACCGTTAATTGCTGAAGATAATATATGCATGTGTGTGTGTTCTTTGATTCTGTCTTTTTTCTTTGCTAATTTGGGATGATTGAGTTGAACGTTGCCATACTAATATAAAAATGCATTAAATGCAGATGGGTCTTGAGGGTAGTGCTGCAGGGCAGTGGTGGATAGACATGATAGGGAAAACCTTGGATGAAGGGGCTACTTTTTCACGCGTTGGCTCCAGACAGTTGGCAGGCTTGCTTATCGCTGTGTGGTTAGTATTGCATTGCACATGGAATATTAGCGTTCGATCCTATAATTTAGAAGTTGAACATAAATGGGATGTGTTTTTGAACTTCTAGTCTTAATAAATCATGCTGCACCTGCAATTTAAATAAGTTTTCTCTGCTTTTGATTGCCTTGATGAAGGTTTCCCTTCTCAAGTCTGTTTTGGAAAGAGCAATTTGGGATTACAAACCCATGTTCTTTTGTTTCTCAGTGTTCTACTTTTCCCTTCATTTTGAGAAATATTGTTGAATACTTCATTTAAACCTTTCTGCTTATTTTGAGGGCTGCATAAATGATAGTGATTCTATTTTGGTGGAATGTATATGCGCGTGCTATACCGACTTCAGTTTACCCTTCTTGTTATGATTGGTCCACTTCCTTTTCCGTAACACATAAGTGCTTTTTCATTAGTAACAAGTAATAGTGTGATAGAAATAAGTTGTGGATAAGTAGGTAGGAGTTGTGGGTCGGTTAAAATCAACGTTTGACTTTGACCTTTAAATTATAAGGAGATTATAATGAAAGGCAAACAAGCACTAAATACTGTGGAAAACTAAACCCTCCATAAAGCAAGTCTGGCAAAAAAGTATTTCGCATGCATGTACCTTCTGTCATTGGCTCTTAATAGGACTTCTCATGATGTATAGTTTCAATCTCTAATAAACAAATATTATGTTTTAGGGTTAGAGTCAATATTCGAGGCCATGTTGGAGATATTGATGTTGCAGCAGTTCCTTGTGGTCTGGGGCGTGCTATCGGTAATAAGGTATTATTTTGTTTGTCCACTCTAATAGATGATCGTGAATCAACTTTAAAAACTTAAGTATAAATTGGGTTTTTTTTTTTGGTAGGCATAAGTTGACAAGTAACAAATTAAAACCTAATTCATCAACTATATATCATTTTATGATATTGCAACATTTTGAGTATGAATTAGCAACTATTGATGTCATATAATGATTTATTGACAATGTTTTATGGAAATTGACTACCTTTTTTTATAGCTGTAAAATATAATTCCCTCTAGAATTCCCACCAGTTTAAGTACCTTTATATTCAAGTATAATGGGATCTTTTATTTATTATCGTTATAGATAATATAGATATGTAAATCCGCTTCATCGTCTACTTTTTTAGTATCATTTGCGACTCTTTGTGATACACTTCACCTTAGTCTAATTTTTGGGGTTGGTCCTTCATATTGGAGGTGCAAAAGTGCACACAATTATCTGCTGTAGAACTGCATTGGTTTTTCATTGAATAGGTCCATGCATAGTATGCTTTTTGTTTGTATAACACATTTTTCCTGTCTATATTGTTAATTTGTCTAAGTTCCTCTGAGCAGGGAGCGGTCGGTTTGAGAATGAGAGTGTATGATCGGGTAATGTGCTTTGTGAACTGTCACTTTGCTGCACACTTGGAGGCTGTTAGCCGCCGAAATGCTGATTTCGATCACGTATATCAAACAATGGTCTTTAGTCGACCGTCTAACCTTTTTAATGCTGCTGCTGGTATGGTGCGATACCTATTGTTATGTTGCTTGCTTGCCTGCTCAATGTATTTATTACCGCTTGTTTATAGTTCGTGCTTGCCCTTGGTCCTTTCTGTTGCAGCTGGCGTATCATCTGCGATTCATATGCTACGCAGTACAAGTGTACGTATATACTTTAATTGGTACTATTACTATCTAGTCTCTAGGTTTCATTGTAGCAGCTTCCATTGTTTATTCCATAACAATGTGTCTTTGATAAAATTTCACGTAATAGACTAATGTTACTGCTGTCTGTACAGGGTATGGCTATTAATCCCGTCGATGGGATACCAGAGCTTTCTGAGGCAGACATGGTTGTATTCCTGGGAGACTTTAACTATCGGCTCGACAGTATATCTTATGATGAAGCAAGGGATTTTGTTTCTCAAAGATGCTTTGACTGGCTTAGAGAGAAAGATCAGTTACGAGCAGAAATGAAAGCTGGAAATGTCTTCCAAGGGTTGCGGGAAGCTATTATCAGATTTCCTCCAACATACAAATTTGAAAGACACCAAGCTGGTTTAGGAGGTATGTTGGCCAAATTTAGCAGTTAAATGAGATTTTGTGTGTAGGTGTTCGGATTTATCTTCTTGTACGACAATTAAATGCATAGCAATTAGTAGAAATCCTTATTAATTGACAGAACATAATTAGGATAATTTTTTTACTTGCATTTTATTTTGAGATCTAATCTGTGTACGATTGTTTTAAGGGTATGATTCTGGTGAAAAGAAGCGAATTCCTGCCTGGTGTGACAGAATTTTGTATCGTGATAGCCGTTCAGCTTCAGTATCTACATGCAGCTTGGACTGTCCTGTAGTATCTTCAATTTTGCAGTAAGTTTGTCTTATAAGGGTTTTTCTTTCACATGCAAACTAATGCATTGAGAATATATGCCATGAGATTAGCTAATGGAGTCGTCACTCTTATTGACAATTTTCTTTAAGCAATACTAACTGATACCTAATATGATTGTAAAGAACAAAGCTTGTTCCACATATCAATATAATATATCTGGTGCACAACAGTACATAATTTCATTAAGAAATTTACAATACCGATTATTTGACAGGAACTACATACGGTGTTTATGCATTGATTTATGGACTTATTTTAGCATATGTAGCTACATGTAAATTAGATATGGCCATATGATATTGTACCTCATTTTGTTCAAGCTTGTTTATTTTATTTTTTTTGAACAAACAAATTTCATTAATCATTCATATGAGAAACATCAAAGTTAACCAGATCAACAATGGACTCTGGTACCTCTTCACAAAAC
>CAIGRQ010112438.1:0-12690 GCA_903798375.1 Fraxinus sp. D2006-0159 | reverse complement strand
CAACCAATAGGGGGTGGCCAAATGGCTATTATGTAATCCTTTATGTATCCTATTATGTACAAGAAGCATGATCCTAGAAAATATGTGATTGAAAAAGAAAGAAAAGTTATTGATGTGATGGAAAATATTATTTTATTGAAGAATGTGTGGTTAAAAATGAGCAGAAGAAAGAGAATGAAAAAAAAATGTGTAACAAACATGGGCTAAGATTTAATAATCCTTAAAAATATTGGTTTAAAGAAAAAGCACAAGATAATAACGCAGTTTAGTTACTTTATTGAACTAATTTCAATGTTTTAATTGGTGTTTCGTCACTTTATTTGAATTTTTATCACTTTTTTAGTGTTTGATTATTTTTTTGATTTTCTATCATTTTCTTGAAATTCTTGTCACTTTTTTAGTGACAAATATCATTTTTTAAATATTTTTTTATTAAAAAAATATTAAAAAAGTAACACTTAAATTTGAAAAACGACGTTGTATAAAAAAGTGATATTATCCCTTTTTTTAATTAAAATGCGACACTTAGTTTTACACACTATTTTTTATTTCTTAATACTTTTCATATAATTTTTCAAAAGACCATTAATTTTAAGGATATTTTTGTAAATTGCCCATTAAATATGATTCATAGCTTTTATCAATTTTTAAGTCGTATATTTAATCAGCTTTTATCAAATTTTATTAAAAATATGATTTTTATCCAAATTGAGCAGGGGATAAAAAGCATATCTTCAATAAATTTTGACAAAAATTGATGAAATTATTAAAATTAATTATTAATTTTAATTAATTTTTTAACTGAACCTTGGGCTAAATGTTACTTATCAAGGGTTTATTAATAAAAGCTAACATTGCCCAAATTATTGTTTTTCAATTCTGATTTTGTAAAGTAAATCATATTCTTTAAAAAACGTCTCATTTAAATTTACTTTCAACAACACATCATTTTACTAAAATAATTGTATACGCAATCTCAATTTTTTTTTAATACTTATAATTACACATTGTAAAAAAATCACTTTTTACAAAATTTCTTCCAAAAAACAGGCCTCAAATCTTTCCCCATCTAGAAATGTAAAAGATCTTCTCTACATGTATATATAAATTTCAATCCTCTTCATAAATAGCAAAAAGCAAAGTTCAACAAATTAATTTCAGTTCTAATGGCCACAGCAAAAACTTCTGATATCGAGTCGAGGCAATAAGGTCGGTCAATACAAGTATAAAAACAACATTTTGACGTCAAATACATCTACACACTGGTCAANTCATAAATAGCAAAAAGCAAAGTTCAACAAACTAATTTCAGTTCTAATGGCCACAGCAAAAACTTCTGATATCGAGTCGAGGCAATAAGGTCGGTCAATACAAGTATAAAAACAACGTTTTGACATCAAATACATCTACACACTGGTCAAGAACTAACAAC
Organism: Fraxinus sp. D2006-0159; assembly: GCA_903798375.1. Classification (NCBI taxonomy): domain Eukaryota; kingdom Viridiplantae; phylum Streptophyta; class Magnoliopsida; order Lamiales; family Oleaceae; genus Fraxinus; species Fraxinus sp. D2006-0159. The sequence continues at coordinate 11,258 of CAIGRQ010112438.1, read as the reverse complement.
CATAGGAGGAGGAGGAGGAGGAGGAGGAGGAGGGAAGTTGCATAGTGCAATCATGTTGCAGAACCAGGTAGTAGATGATTACTCGACAGCCACCCAAAGCAAGGGTTTATATCGTCTGACCAGATACTTTCTTGACCTTATTGATCTCTCAAACTTGATGCGTACTTCACCTTATTGATCTCTCAAACTTGATGCTAGACCATCTTCAACCTTAATCACTTCTAATACAGCAAATTAAGTCTAAACAAGAAAAGGACAGATTACAAAAGCAGGCACATGGTTGAAGAAAACATTGACTAGTAGAAAGAAAAACAGATTTGAGAAAATAAAACAGAGACTATAGAAAAATATTACCTGACTGAAAATCTTAAAGAGAAGTTGAGATTGATTGCAAATTTTTATTGCTTTCTGCTTCTTTATCAATACTGAAGTAGTCCTGAAGAGCTGTCATCTCAATCTCGTTGCTTTTCATGCTCTTTATTGCCTCAGCAGTGGCTAAACCACCAGCAACTGTGGTTATAACGGGAATCTTGTAAGCTAGAGCCATCCTCCTCAACTTGCGTCCATCAATTTGGTCAAGACTGTCACCTGAACTAGTAATCACCATAATCTGAATTTGCCCATTAGCGATCATATCGCCAGCATGAGGCCGCCCTTCATGCATCTTCAGTACTCGCTCTACTGGAAAACCTTCTAATTCAAGAATACGAGCTGTCCCTGAAGTTGCAACAATTGTGAATCCAATTCCCAGGAAAGCTCGAGCGATAGCAGGAAGGTGTGACTTGGTCAAGTCATTAAAGCTAAGAAAGAGGGTTCCTGAGAGTGGTAGCTTCTGTCCAGCAGCTATTTGTGCCTTTGCAAATGCAATTGAAGACTCGTAATGAATACCCATAACCTCACCTGTGCTACGCATCTCAGGACCTAGAAGAACATCTGCCCCTTGAAATTTCTCAAATGGAAGAACAGCTTCTTTCACAGATACATATTTTGGTATGATCTCTTCTGTGAATGAGATGTCATGAAGAGACTTCCCTGACATGACAAGGGAAGCATATTTAGCCAGTGGATGGCCAATTGCCTTGGAAACAAAAGGGATTGTCCGGGATGCACGGGGGTTAGCCTCGAGCAAGAAAACGTCCCCAGAAGCTGTGATGGCATATTGGCAATTCATGAGTCCACACACATTCAACCTCCTAGCCAATTTTGCAGTCCACGATCTGATAGTGTCCAAGCATGAAGAAGAAACGGTTTTTGTGGGAAGCATGCATGCTGAGTCACCTGAATGAACCCCAGCCTGTTCGATGTGCTCCATTATTCCACCAATCACTACATTATCATGCGAGTCAGCAAGTGCGTCAATATCAATTTCTATTGCATCAGATAAATATTTGTCAATCAAAACTGGACGCTCTGGATCCACCTCAACAGCAGTTTCTAGATAAGTTACAAGCTTGTCATCACTATAAACAATCTCCATTCCTCGACCACCCAAAACATAGGAAGGTCGGACAACAACTGGGTAACCGATATCTGATGCAATGGCAAGAGCATCTTCTTCACTCTTTGCAATTCCTCCTTTTGGCTGCTCAATCTCTAATTCATTCAAGATTGCATTGAATCTCTCCCTATCCTCAGCAGCATCAATAGAATCCGGTGATGTCCCCCAAATACGAACAAATCCATGACCACTTCTGCACCTAGGCTTGCTATCATCTAAGAACTGCTGAATCGGAAGAGACAGTTTAAGTGGAGTTTGACCTCCAAACTGCACAATGATGCCATCAGGTCCTTCCAAGTCAATAATATTGAGAACATCCTCAACTGTGAGAGGTTCAAAGTAGAGTCGGTCACTGGTGTCATAATCTGTAGATACTGTCTCAGGATTGGAATTCATCATTATTGTTTCATAGCCTGCATCCTACATCAACAAATAAAATCATAGCTCTAGAATCAGAAAAAGAATAAACAAATGAAACAGAAATGATTTATCTAGGAGTGCTATCTGGTGTTCCTTTCCCAACATGTTTTCAAAAATTACAGATATTATCCATCATAGGAAAAAATCAGCAACAGACAATACCGGATTGAATACATTTGTGCTTCATATGTACGAGTATAATTTAAATATTTCCACAAAAGTAACTTATAAAGTCCAGCATAGAAATGCAAAGATGGAAAAATTACATATCATCACGAGTAAACTGCATATTACGAGCATGTTTGGCAAAGCTTTTATTAAATTAAAAGTTGTGAGTCCTAAGGAATGTGTGGATAAAAATAGAGTTTGACTAACACTTATAAGCAATTATAAGCTTTGCCAAACATGCACTACCATTACATATGCTCGTAAAGAAATATGAGATAAAAGATTAATAATAGTTTGTTTTATCATATTTCTTGTGATTGGCATTTACACTTTTTATGTCCCACTACATTGTGTTATGCATCGAATAATGCGTCATAAGCTCATGATACCACTAGTCCATTACTAAAGAATGAAAGAGAAATCAACATATAATAATAAATATATACAAACAATAAAACCTCTTCTAATTTTCATTGAAAGTCATATTTCGAGAATTTGAGTCCACTACCAGTCAAAAAATTTCAAATCAAATATGGCAATACACCTGTGTTAGTGAATTATTTTTAAAAAGTCAAATTGTTAACAGTGCACAAAGAAGCATGTGAGGATTAGATCGCAGAAGCCAGAAAGAGCAATCAAATCACTGATTATAAGGCTTATAACATGTTTGAGAGCAAAAATGAGAATGAGCTTCTACAACTGGATAGCAGGATTGCTAACTACATCTTTGGTTAAAGCAAAACATAAGATGACAAGCTCAAAACCTTAAACTTGCAGTAGTATGCGGTTAATTTCATTTCTTCTTCAAATTAGACATTCAATTCATTGACTGGTCTGAAATATCCACAATTTTGTCAAATATCAATAGTGTGCTCATGTAGATTCACAGCTTATACGTTCCAGTTTTCCACTAATTAATTCATGCAGATCTTCAGTAAAATATTACTCAAATACTCACAGAAATAATATGCACATCCAATTATCATCAGAATATCAACCCATTAGTAACCGAAGCTCGAAAAATATATCAACATGTAATTAATGGAAAACTCAAACCTGAAGGGCAAAGGATGTGTGGCAGCAGCAATAGTCAAACTCAATTCCCTGTCCAATCCTATTTGGCCCTCCACCTAAAATCAGAACCTTTTTCCTGTCGGTAGGAGCTGATTCACACTCAAAGTCATAGGATGAGTACATGTAAGGCGTATCAGCCTCGAACTCGGCAGCGCATGTATCAACTCTTTTATATGCAGGTTTAACACCTAAAGATAATCTCGTTGAACGAACTTCTTTCTCTGTTGATTTTGTAGCAAAAGCTATCTGTTTATCACTGAACCCTCTCTTTTTTACTTCCCAGAAATCATCCTTTGTTAATTGTGACAAACTCCTAGCCAAAAGATACTGTTCTACATCGACAAGTTCTCTAAGTTGAGTGAGGAACCATTTGTCAATGTAACTCAGCTCGTGGATGTCATCAACCTTCATTCCCCTCTTCATTGAAGCATAAACAGCATGGATGCGATCTGGACTGGGGACCCGCAGGCTGTATTTTAATTGGTCCCAATCCCAATCAAGCTCCTTGACCTGTGCACAACCCCATCCAGCGTAGCCACATTCCAAAGAGCGTACTGCTTTCTGAAAGGACTCCTGGAATGTTCGGCCCACTGCCATGGATTCACCAACAGACTTCATCTGGGTAGTCAAAATTGGCTCTGAGCCAGGAAACTTCTCAAAGGCAAACCGAGGTATCTACAGAATTTCCAGAAAAAGAGAGAAAATATTCCTTAAGCTTATATGAATATAATAAGAAGCCAAAACGATATAGCTAGAAGTAATCATAAAACTGTATTAATGGTCAAATAGAAAATAACTCACCAAATTGCCAATGAAAAAATATCTGACAAGAGTAGAAAGTAATATCCTAAGCAACACATTTAAAAACCATACAGTCGGTCTAGAGGAAAAAAACTCACGGGCTAAAGTTTGTATATTGGAAGGGAATGGGAACCTAGCCTTATTTTCTATTTAGAAAGGTTTCCTTTGATCTCATGACGAATATAGACATCATCCCACAGTTTCAGCAAAACAGCATGGAAAAATGAGTAGGATGGAGAAAAGACAGAATTAAATAATCAACACTGGATAGCTAAACAACAGAATGATGACTTTCAGACACTGCTTTTAGAATTCAAGAAATTTTGTAAATTATATGCTGTTCAATCTAAAAGATTAAATCAAAATACAATAATTAGAAACAAAAAGTGAAATGAGAAGGATGAATATTACCTTGGTTACAACATAATCAATAGAAGGCTCGAAACTAGCTGGCGTTTTCTTTGTAATATCATTTGGGATCTGATCTAACGAGTAACCAACTGATAACTTGGCAGCCATCTTAGCAATCGGAAAACCAGTAGCTTTCGATGCCAAAGCTGATGATCTCGAAACTCTAGGGTTCATCTCAATTANTTATAGACAATATTCCTACAGCCTAACTTCTAAACTTCCGATGTGGGATTGAAGTTATAGGCATTCGGATTCCTCAATTCCTCAGAGCAATCCCTTTCTTCACTCCTCAGTGCAATCGGAAAACCAATAGCTTCCGATGCCAAAGCTGATGATGTCGAAACTCTAGGGTTCATCTCAATTACCATCACCTCTCCATCTACCGGATTCACTGCAAACTGAACATTTGAGCCACCGCATTCAACTCCAATTTCCCTGATAATAGCAATTGAGTAATCCCTGAGCCGTTGGTACTCCTTATCAGTCAAAGTCTGAGCAGGAGCTACAGCGATAGAATCCCCTGTATGGACTCCCATTGGGTCAATATTTTCAATGGAGCAAATAATCACCACATTGTCTGCCAAGTCTCTCATAACTTCGAGTTCATACTCTTTCCACCCCAACAGAGACTTCTCAACCAAAACCTGAGACGTCAAACTAGCTGCAAGCCCTGACTTGCAAATCAGCTCAAACTCCTCCTTGTTGTAAGCAATCCCACCTCCAGTCCCACCAAGAGTGAATGCTGGCCGAATAATCAAGGGAAACTCCCCAATTGAATGGGCAATGTCGATACATGCCTCAAGAGTTGTCCCAATTCCAGAAGGAGGCGTCTTGATCCCGATGTTCTTCATCGCCTGCTTGAACAAATCCCTATCCTCCGCTTTCTTAATCGCCTCAAGCTTTGCCCCAATTAACTCAACCCCATACTTCTCCAGCGCACCACTCTCAGCCAAAGCTACTGCCAGATTTAGGGCAGTCTGCCCACCCATTGTAGGCAACAAAGCATCGGGCCTCTCCTTTTTAAGCACTTGCTCAACTAATTCCGGTGTCATTGGCTCAATATAAGTCCTATCTGCCAAATCGGGGTCAGTCATTATAGTTGCAGGATTCGAATTGATCAGGATAACTTCATACCCCTCTTCTTTTAGGGCCTTACAAGCTTGTGTTCCTGAATAATCAAACTCGCAAGCCTGTCCAATGACAATCGGACCGGCTCCTAGTATTAAGATCTTCTTGATATCTGTTCGTTTCCCCACTTTTTGCACACTGGAAAAAACAACATTTGTCGAATCCTCACTAGATTTAATACTGCCCAGCTCACTTCGCAATTTCACACAACTTGGCGCCAAAGGCAGAGATTGCACGTTCAAATTTAACAGGTTCTTCTTTGATCGTATGTTTGTAGGGTTAAAAACCCGAGGAAAAAGGTTTGGCCCCAGTGAATAAGGATTAGTTTCAATTAGCTTACAAAAAGAATTATGGCAGTGATGCACACAATGACCCATTTTATCTTACTGAATATCTACAACCTTTTTTCTGCGCCCTTCTTTTTAATTTTTTCGTCAAACTAACAGCTGCACGGAAAAACAAGAAATAAAGAATCTCAAATTAGTATATACGATCACATAACGGTGTGTTGGTGTCAGGAAAGCAAATGATTTTAAAAAAAATATTTGCAGATTAATTATAGAGGACAGACCCTTCCCAACTTAGACACAGAAACAAACCGGTTAATACAGCCCGGAAAATTTTCATATCGTAGCAAATTGATAGAGGATTCCATAAAATCAGAACAATAAAGCCATGAGCTCGTAATTTTGCTATCAAACAATTCACGCACAAATTTCAGACAAAATCAAAAGAAAAAAACACAAAAAGAATCCACCATACACAAAGTGGCCTCGTTTAGCATTACTTAACAAAGAAAATCGAGAGAGAGAGAGAGAGAGGCAATTCATACGAAACGCTGAGATCAGAAGTTAATCCTTTTTCACCTACAATGGGGCTGCAATAATGTAAAGCACAAATTCTGTTACAAAATAGATGTTAACACTAACGAGCAGGTTTCTGCTCTGCATAAAGGACCTAAATGTGTAAATTCATTTACTCACCAGATTCATATTGTGAGTAAAGCTGTGAATAGAATTCATTTAGAAGTAGGTTCTGATGAGTTAATTTTATCTTGCACCTTTATTCAATACGTAAGGGAAGAACTCTATCAACAGCCCAAGACTCGTCTCTAATCTGCTATAAATTAACATTCTTTTTAGACGCATCTGTATTTAGCTACATTAAGATTCCAAAACAACTAATAATTAAATTCAGAAATAAAGTGAAGGCCTATATAAGCATACGGTAAAAGAACATATTTCCAGAAAATTAACCAATTCAATTCCAAGAGTAAAGCAACATTAGCAACCCCAAGAACTATCATTATACACACTTCATCACATACTGATTATCCTCAGAATCTGGCTTCTGTCAGGCATAAAAAAGGTTTGTCATCAAGAGGAAATATCGAAGAGACGAAAATAGCATTCAAACCTCTAATTAGTTATTGACTCAAACCACAAATCCGTTGAATGAGGGTAGCTTGCACCAACGAACAACTGATTTCAATTTCTTCCCCGGTCGGATTTGGGTTCGTTGCAGATTCAATCACGATGGGTCTGGGAGATTAGGGTTCGTTCCGGGGGGTCGATTTAGGTTTAGAATGAATCGATTCTTACGTGGCCTTATGAAGACGCCGTCCACTACCACGTATGACTCCGTCTTGCCACCACCTCAGATGACCATTCAGGGGAATATCATAGTTGAGTGATGTGACAGTATGCAAAGTTCAGTGATTGATGAAACCTTTTACTCGACGTGTATACAACTATAGATATGGGGAGAATCAGAGAGGGGTACCAAGAGAAGGAGGCTAGGGTTTTAGCTTTCACGTTTCAGTGTTTGAGTGGGGTTGTGGGACTGTTAGATTATGCGCGTTGTACATTTTTGAAAAAATTATATTTTAATTACATATATGCTCCGTCAATAAAATAATTGAACACCAAATCATATTTTTTTCTACTTTTAATCGCATTCTTCAAAAAATTATTTTAAAAAATTTACATCAAACATATTCTAATTTTATTTAAAAAGAAAAAAAAAAGTTTGTTTTAAAATAAATATTTTTTTCATAGACAAAAATAAGATAAATAAGTTATTCTTTTCAATAAAGAGATTTAGCTCCTATTTGACATCATTTATATATATATAAAATCATTTTTAATCACACATTCATTTAGAAAAAATCTACTTTTTAATTACATATTCTTTAAAAAACTATATTTTAAAAAAAATCTGAAAAAAAATTATTTTGAAGGATGTCAAACGAGGCTCACTTTTGAAAAATGAACTTCTTTTAGGGTCTGTTTGATTGCAATAGTGGGATTTGCGTGGAAAAAATTAATTCTGAGAAATTGAATTATCTAGAATTGTTTTTTTTAGAATTATTAATTAATTGTATTTGATTGATATAATTTTTCACCTGAAAATGTTAAAATTTTGGGTCTTTTGGTATTCGTTTGGCTTTATTTTTCATGAAAACTGTCCATCAAATGGAATTTTTTTTTTACAATTATCCATAAAATTTGTTTTTATTGTTAAAAAAGAAAATAACCTTGGTGGAAATTGATTTTTCACAAAATCAAGGAAAATCATACGTAAAAGACAATCAAGAAAATCAGTTGTCTGAAAAATATAGTGTATCAAACAAGGTAAAAGTGGAAGTGAGAATTTGTTTTCCATTTTCCATATAAAATCTGGGTGAATCAAACATGTCCTTACTCAAATTATTTGAGCCACATTATTTTGAAAGAATGTATTTTGAAATAGTAGATTAATGGAGAATGTGTGGTTAAAAAAGATGAAAAATATTATTTTATTGAAAAATATGTGATTAAAAATGAGTAAAATAATGAGAATAAAATTTTTAAAAATGAGTAAAAGATATGGATTTATTGAGTATTAATTACGTCAATGGTCACTGAAATTTTTTTTTTTATTATTATTATTAATAGTCACCCGAGTTTCTAATAGTTACACCAATAATCGTTAGATTAAAAAATGTGGGTCCGTTTGATTGCAAGTGTGGAAAATGAATGGAAAGAAAATGTATTACAGGAAATTGATTTTCTTAGAAAATATTTTATTGGGAATTGTAATTAATTGTGTTTGATTGATATAATTTTTCATGGAAAATGTTGAAAATTTGGTGTCCATTTGACTTCGTTTTTTATGAAATTTGTCCATTAAAGTGATAATTTTTTCTACTATTGAGTCTAAAATTTGTTCCCATTGTCAAAAAATNATTGATTTTCTTAGAAAATATTTTATTGGGAATTGTAATTAATTGTGTTTGATTGATATAATTTTTCATGGAAAATGTTGAAAATTTGGTGTCCATTTGACTTCATTTTTTATGGAATTTGTCCATTAAAGTGATAATTTTTTCTACTATTGAGTCTAAAATTTGTTCTCATTGTCAAAAAAAAATTTATCATACCAAATATCATTCGTTTGACTTTATTTTGCATGAAAGTTGTCTTGATAAAAGTGATTTTTTTTTTTACCTCTGTGTCTAGAATTTGTTCCCATTGCCAAAAAAAAAAAGGTGGAAAACGTTTTCCCACCTATTAGGTGAAAAACATTTTCCACCATTTGTGCATTAAAGAGTTGTACCTAGAAAAATGGAGGAAAACATTTTCCGTGGAAAATTTAGCCTATCAAACAGTCAAAAAGTGGAAGTAGGAAAATATTTTCCAACTTCCATGAAAAATTCCGTCAAATCAAACNTCCACCATTTGTGCATTAAAGAGTTGTACCTAGAAAAATGGAGGAAAACATTTTCCGTGGAAAATTTCGTATATCAAACGGTCAAAAAAGTGAAAGTAGAAAAATATTTTCCTACTTCCATAGAAAACTCCGCCAATCAAACGGACCCTAAATCATACTGGAGTTATGAATCATGGGGAGTGCAATTTTAATGTTTTGAGATTTAGAAGATTGCAGTTGGTTTACTGGTGGTAGTGGCTGGCGGTGACGACGAAGCGTGGAATAGTAAGAAGATGGACTAATTTTATTAAAAAATTAAAGGTATAATACTCTTTTAAAATAAATTTGATTTTTTAAATGTTAAATTAAAGGATTCCTCGATGTGAGAACTCAAATTCACATAATTACTTTTGTTTAGGAGTTGAAACCTCAATTTTTTTTTAAAGGTTATGGAGCCATTTTCACGCTACTCGAAAGGTTGAAAAGCTTCCCAGAATAACATTCTTACTTTTTCCATAAACAAACTGAGGATATTTTGTCATAATTAAAAATAAATAGTTTTTAAGTGATTTTGTTCACTTGATTGCAAGCTCTGGCTATGATTTTTTTTTTTTAAATTATTATTTGTTATAATTGTATATTTTATTCAGGATTAAAAATGCGATTAAACCCCACTACAACTGGCCACTATCCAAGATAATGCTACTTATTTAGATGACAACGAAGCGACGTTGATTAATTTGTCATCATAAAGAGGAACCATATCTCTACACTTAAAATATTAGTAGTAAACACAGGCGTTACACGTTTTATGTATAAAATAAATGATATGCATAATAATTTTGAAGTAGTTGATATTGTTAAAGAAAAATTAAAATTGTTAAAAATAATATATATGAAGAAATTTTTTGATGAAATTGTATTATAATGTGAAAAAATTGAATAAACTGAAATGTAGTATTTTAGTTACAATAACTCTTCTTGTAAACATTTGTTTTTTGTCAACATCTTACAACTTTTCTTCTTTTATTTGTTGCTTTTATCAAGATTTTGCTGTTTACATTGAGATTTCACGAGAAAGTTCGACATATAGTGTTAAGAGATAGAATCTCACATCGAATAAAGATAAAAATATAAACTAATTTATAAGAGTTTGTGCTACTCCTCTTAATAGGGTTGACATTTTAAGATGAAATCCCAAATTTTAACATGGTATCAGAGTTCATTAAACTCCACGAGTAATTCGATCCGATTAAAACTCAAAAAATGAGTACACGGATTTCAAAATTGGCTCCAACAAGCAATTCAATCCGATTAAGACTCAAAAAATGAGCACACGAATTTCAAAATTGGTTTGCTCAAACAAGCCACCATCTTGCGGGGATATGTTAAAGGATAAAATCTAACATCGAATAAAGATGAAAGCATAAACCAATTTATAAGAGTTTGAGCTACTCCTCTTAATAAGGTTGACCTTTTAAGATGGAACATTAAATCTTAACATATAGTGTATATGAGAGAATACATGTTTACGAAGATATATTCCAATAGTTGGCACTGTTTGTCATTAAGCCTTGTTAATAATGGTCATTGCAAAATATAAATGTATGGAAAATTATTTTCTCTTGAGTTTTTATTTTTATTTCCTATATTTTGAACTTACTTTATTATTTATTTTATTTTTGCAGCAAGAAAAAAATTGTAAGATTCACCAATTTTAATATGTATATAATGCTTGATAATATATTAAGGGTAAATAGCACAAAACGTCCCCATCTTTCAATGTCATTGTGCAAAAAGTCCATACCTTTCATTTTTTTAGCATTTTCACCCATAACTTCCATATTTCATTGTACAAAAGGTATTTTTCAACATTTTCCAATAAAATGATGATTTTACCATCTCATTCAAACTAGTCGGATGCACGTGCTATGCACGTGCTACCGGCGTAGTTGGCTACTTAATAGCGTAGCTGTAAAAGTTTAATGAAACAAACATCAATTAACCGCTAATATAGTTTTTTTTCAAGTCTGCATTAAATACTTCATATTTTAGATAATAATAAAAA
>CAIGRQ010112437.1:0-10870 GCA_903798375.1 Fraxinus sp. D2006-0159 | reverse complement strand
AATTGGTCAAAAGGACGTTTTGTGCAAGAAAATGCAAAGGTAAGGACGTTCTGCACAAAAAAATCAAACGTAGGGACGTTTTCCACAACAACCGTCATAGATAGGGACGTTTTGCGCCAATTACCCTTTTGTATAAAATTAGAATTAAGTAACACAAAATAGTACTTTTTTTTAATTCTAAATTAATCTAAGAATTATGTAAAAGTATGGCTCGTATCAAATTATGGATGATTATATTGGATTTAGAATCCGCCTATGTGCTATTTATTTCAATTCTCAATTATGTAATTTACATGGGTTCTAAACAATCGATAAAGTTAAGATATTTAACTTCTTCTTCGTCTATTATAATTATGGATCTAGCCTAACATGATTTCATGTAATTACAAAATAATTATGAATAAATATCACTCTGATCACAAATGAATGTAAAAAATCTTGATCTTCAATTCCAAGATTGAATTCTTCTACTTTAATATTGTAACTGAGCTTCAATTCTGGTTAGGGTTTGATCTTCTATCTCAAATATGTAAATTGACCCCTTGATCATGATGAATTTGACGATAGGAATGTGTATTGAGAGGATAGAGAGAGTTGTCTAATGCATTGTATTTATAAGAGTCGAAAATAAGGTAAAAATCGCGTCCAATTTGGATTTCAAAAGAATTTTGACCAAAAAAAAAATAAAAAATGGAAAACTAACCCCAGTAGATGAAATTTTACTTGCCGAGACACCACATTTTTCACTACATGTGCATTAACTAGGTGATTGGCTCCCTGTTAATTTTTAACCATGTCGGCGCACTTGCGCTGGTATTTTGTCCCTCGCGTGTGCTGTTCGCACGATTTCATCTTCAAGTATCTGTCATTATTTTTGTCATAACATTCTTTCCTGATATTTGAATGAGGCGATTCAAAGTGTATTGAAAAACTAACTCATGGTTACATTTCATTTAAAAATATAGTGCTTCCAATTCAAACGTTCACTATGTGAAGAATCAGTCCTAATATGAGGCTAAAAATTTGGAGCATAACTTTTTTCAGTCAGAAATTGATTTGTGAAAATACTTTAACTATATTTTACTCATTTGACTTATAATTACATCCAATGGATCTTATGTGATATTCAATCATTGTTTTATGATCCGAATCAACTATCGAATATTTGCATTTTGATCCCCAAATTTTGAATTTCCTATGTTTTTGCCCTTTTCCATCAGTTTTTTCAATCTACCAAAATTACCTCGAGTTTTACTTATGAACATTTGTTTGTCTTCAAATAAAACTATAACACAACTTAGATAAAAAATTTCAACAAACATAGTTGGATAATTTGACTTTGATCTCAAGATTATAATTTCTCTATTAAAAGTTAAAACTATGAAATGCTTCAAAATCACATTGCTAAAGTTAATTTATACCTATACAATGCAAAATCGACGTGTGTGTGAAAATTCATGTAAAACATCGTAAATTCATAAAGTGACTCAAATTTCAACCCTCAACAGTCTAATTTATCATTTCTTTTCTCGTGAGATGCACACCCCAAAACTTATTCTTTTAACTATTTTCTAAGGTGTAATCTAATATTGAATTCGTATACTAATCCCGTTTGGTTAGATTTTAAAAATTAGGATTCTCATTATCTTTTACTATGTCAACATCCAAGAATCAACTAAGCCAGTAATCTATTGTCAAATGTCTAATTCTCTCAAATAAGTGTTAAGACTTAATTAAAGGATGTGCATCTTTTGTTTCATACGCGTACTTTTTCTAGTTTGTCGTGCATCTTCTATTTCATGAAACTAGCTTGATCCCCTTTTTGAATTTTCTTTTTGGGATTTTCAATGAGCTTTCTCATTAGAATCTTTTATAGGATTGATTCACAATATGATAGTTTTTCCCCCTTTTATGCAATGATTTGTGCAATATTCCTCATTAAGCACTTATTCTCAAAAATCGGCACCTAACTTAAAATCTCACATAATTTTCAATAGCTTATTGGCTTAGATTATACAAACAATATTTAGCACACATGAAATTCACACTTATCTCAATGTCTCTCTACACAGAGTGGCTTATGCTTACCTACTCAATGTACTTGCACTCTGCATTGAAATCCCGCCACCTTAGATGCCAATGATTCGGCTGCAAGGGTTAACAAGTCATACACAAAATGAGAACTAGAAGAATTATGTTTACTAATTAATTAATTGACAAGTGTTGAACAATTAAGTAATTGAATTACTTATTAATGAGCCAAATTAATTAATCAGAATAATCAATTGATGAACCAAATTTAATTAATTAGATTAATTAAACATTGGACAGTGTTAAGTTTAAGCGTCTGACCAAACCCACCTAGACTTCTATTAATGATTTGTTAGAGTTTGAGAAATCATAACTCACAATTCCTAATCGGAGACTGGACAATTGGACAATTGTGGATTGCAATTCGTGATTGTTCGCATTCAACATAAAAAAATGAGTTTGCAGAATTTAACAAATGTATAATTCCTATCACAAATATTTCTTTCTAAATATGAAAAGGATTTTTAGTTGGAATTAAAATATTATTTAAATTTTGATGTGCATGTTAAGTAAATTCCCAACAACAATTACCTCCTCTCTTTTCATTAAGGGGAAAATTGGTTCATGCAATCTGGCAAACAAGGAGATTACGAGCCACATGCTAGACTATTTCGGAGAAATTTAGTCCAATTTGAAATTGACGTCAATAGGTCTAAGAAGAGAATTTGGGATCCACTTGCAGCTTGATATCTCATTTCCTTACTACTATTATGTGACACTATAGAGCATATGGAGGTCGCTTTGGAGGTAACGAGCTTTACGAAAATAAAAGGTGACCAACTTCAATGAATGTTACCCTTGAAAAACTCATGCCTATGCTTGCCTGCGTTTTCTAGAGTTTTGCAGCTTTGCTACCAGGGACGGACATAGAACTTTAAAGTTAGGGGGTACAATCGAACTTGCAAAGAAGTTGAGAGAAATTTTACAATCGAAAATTTACGTTCAAAAAAATCATACCCCATATAATTTTGCATTCGAAAATTTACATGGAATATGACTTTTTCGGATGTAAAATTTCGAAATTTTTTGATGTTATATTCTATAAAATGAAAAAAATTACATTGAAAATTTTGTATAGCAAAAAAATAATAAAATTTAATGAAATAATTGATTTATTTTTTAAAAAAAAAATGCGAGTTAGACGTTTTTCTTTAAGATTCACGTTTAACTTTTTCTTAACTATTTTCGATATCTATTTGGGCTATTCGATATGCCCATAATGTAGTTCTTGAAATACATTTTGAGATGACATAAGCAATTTGTAGATTACATTAACGTACGATCATCGAAGAATTTTTAAAACTAACATGTTATCGAAATTCAAATTTATTGTGATTTTACCCCTGTTTGGTGGATGAGAATAAAATCAATTTTTTAGTAAATTTTGTTAAAAAGTTATGGATTTCATGAAATATGTTATTAAAATTAATTGTTAAGTTTGATTAAGATTAAAATTTAAATTTCAATCGTCTTAAGATTGTTGAGAAAAATTGACGTACATGTATTATATTCCAATAACCAACATTTTATGTGCACAGAACTGGATATAATTTCGACTTACCGAAATAAAATATTTAAAGTAGAACCGAGAAATGTATATATATGAATTCGGTCGATACAAGAGTTTGACTCTCTCTCCTTGAAACAATAATGTTTTGCAGGTGTACTACAATTTTCTAGCATTCGCCTCTCATGATACATAGGAGCACTCCAACTTACGTAGACTAATGAACCTACTTATATTTTGAACTCTTTTTTTTTTTTTTTTGAAACTTGACTCAAAATAAATGTTAAAACTGGTTTGAAATGAATATGCATGAGCATGATAATACAATGATGAATTGAAAGAATGAAATAAAATTTCATACATTGGGTCTATAAAAAATTGTTAGAAAATAGTATCTCAAAAGACACTACTCTTAAAAATAGACACAACTATTAAAATTTGTCTCTATATGAAAAGACATAACTATTGAAAAATAATTTCAAAAGTCATGATCTTTGTTATGCCTCACATTATAAGGCTCTAGAAATCCTACATGGTAAATAAACTTGGGGCCCCACGCTCGACGTGGAATTACCACAAGGCAGTTTGATCGAACCCCATAAATAGGTCGAGCTAATGTACGGATGCCAAATCCATTGGATCGTGTCGACCTCCATGGAAAGAACTGAACTTGCTTTACAGGGAAAGTCTCCAAGGAAGCTCGACATAAAATATTTTCAGGCAACCCGTAGTATGTGATTGATATGCTAATCCACTGCTACCGTCGCCCATTCTAGCCAATTAGGTCAAGTTTAAAGCCGCAAGCTAGGTATTTTGGATAATAAAATGGTATTAGCATTCAATGCTCATAATTGATTGATGGCTATGACAAGAGGCCCCGACCATTAGGATCAGGCCACATGTCCCTTCATCTAACGACTCTTACTCATCATCATTTATTATAAAAACTTACACTTATTGAAGTTCACGCGACCCACTCCACCACCATCGAAAGAAGCCATGTGTGGCTAACGGTTTGTCCAAGTGTGCATGAATCAGACTTGTATAGAAAGTGAGAGGTCTTGGGATCTGTTGGCAACGTTGAGGTACAAAATTTGAGGTGAATAGATTGTGGCCATTTGTGGGAAACCACACTATAACCACGAATCTTCTTATGGTAAAAGCCATTAGAAGAAGTGTCCAAGAGTTCAGCCTTGAGGAAAGGTTCTAATTCTTGAAGAAAGAACGAGTGAAAAATACTAAAAGGGGAGTCATTTGGAGCTATGTCGCTCACATGCCAGGAATTGACAATAGGAGGCTTCAGAAAAAGAAGTTATTTGGACAAACGTTAATGTTTGTTGCCTCACCACCAGGATCGATGAAGATGTGACACAATTGCACGTCTAGCGAGAGAGTTAGGAGAGATGGCTACAAATATGAGGAACGTAACCCAACAAAATGCCACCATGTAGCACTTATACAAATACAAGGACCTACTGGATATTAAATAGCTTAGTAGGGTGCTTTCCAGCAAGATGAGGAAGAACATAGTCATGGGGCTTACTCTTAAAGGGAAAGAAGATAGCCTAGTCCTACTAAAAAGGTGGTGGACGTAGACATGTCAACAAATTACACTTCCACCAAACTCGTTGACGATTTACCGTAAAGGGAGGAAAACTTTCCTTCTGAATATGTGCATGAGCGCCAACCTTAGATGTTCACTAGCGTCTTCAATAGGATTGGTCCATCATAGCTTAGAAATAGGTCCCAGTAATCACTTCCCACGCAAAGATAATGAGGTTATGGGCAAATCCATGAGCCACAAGAGATCATCCCCACCTAGAAATAGGAGAAAAAGAAGGGATGCTACTAATTTAAGAAAAACCAAGCCGTTACAACACAACTACCTCGATACTAGGTTGAGGAGGAATATTCATATAGCCCATGCAGATCTTTTAAGTTGGACAACGATGAAGAAAGTATCCCATTTTCACAATAGTTGAGGAATGCCCATGTTCTTAACTATTTTGTGCCACCAAAAATTCCCAAATACAAAGAGAAGGGCTACCCAGCGAAGCATCTTAACAATTACAGGACCTAGATAAGTCTAAAATGATCCTCGTCGATTGCTTAGATTTGGTATAGCAGTATGCCGATCTAAAGTATAAGGAGTTTGCCAGAACTAAAAAAGGCTTTCTTAAACCAATATTTGTCTAGCAAAGAAGGAGAGACCCCCATTAAAAGGTTGTAGAATATGAGGTAACAAGCATGTTAAACTTTGAAGAGCTATTTGACATGATTCACTGATGAGATCACTTACTGTGAATATGTCATTGATAGATAGGCTATTTCAGCCCTGAGAAGGGGTCTCAACATGAATACCCTCTTCTGGAGGGATTGCGAAATAAAAATCACACTTCCTATGATGTCTGGGTAGAAATGATAAAAAGTGAGATTGTCAGTAAGGAGTTATAGACCATCGCAACCGAACTTCAATGGGACTCCATCCATCTTAAAGGCAAAGGAGATGACCTATCTCGCATTTGGTAGACCAACATTGGACTCAAGTCAAACATACAATTACCCTTACTTCAAGTCAGGAGTTAGCTATCACCACTTTAAATGTAGTACCCTTTTTAGCACATGAAGAAGTTGGACCTGATGCTTTGAGGCCCTTGAATTGCTCAAACGGTAGAGGTAGAGGTAGAAACAATAAGCTTAGAAATATGATTTATTGCACGTATCACCGAACCTACAGTCATAGTAATAATGACTACATGTCCATGCCACGTAGATCGAGCTAATTTGATACTAATTCAGAAAGAAGGGATACACGCCATACGCAACAAAATAATCTCTCCTCTAGACATGATCAACAACCTCTACTAGACACAAGCGTGACAAAGACAGATATAGGCCAAGAAGTGTCCAAAGACAAATGAGAGAACCCCCTATAGAGGTATAAAATGCCCTTATTAACGAAATTAACACTATCATTGAGAGTTCACATGTTAGAGGGTAGTCAAGAAATGCGTAATTATGCTAGGAAGGCTAAGAATTTTCCTATGATGAGCTACATAGTCAACATCACTCTCCCATGGAATCGAAAATATGCCACATATAACATTCACCCTCATTGTGACGCATTGGTGATAAAGGATATCGTGGCAAGGAATGGTCTAAAGCATATGTTGGTAGATAATGGAAGCTCCGTCAACATTGACACTTATGAAAAAATGTTGATAGACTATGAGCTTACCCTGACCTCTCATCCGTACGACTTCACTGGTGATAACATCATCCCTAGAGGAAAATCACCCTAGCAATGAAATTAGGATCGCCACTCTTGATAGCTCATCATTTCATGGAGTTTCTTATTAGCCAGTCATGTGGTTTTGGGGCGATCCGCATTAAAGGAACTTTGGTCCATCGTTTCTATATACCACTTGTGTATGAAATTCTCCACTGTATGTGGTATCGCAACGGTCGGAGGCGATCAAATGGGATAAATGGAATGCTATCTTAACTCCTTGAAGAAGGTTGAACCTCGAAATATTAACATTATATTGACAGATAACGAAATGCTAGATGCACCTAAACATCTGAACAAGGGGAAAACATCAAAATGGTAGATGCTCCTGTAGAAGGGGTGACCTCTAAAGAATGAGCTATGGATAAGGGGTTAGACCTTAGAATCATAGATTCCAATTCTCAAATAGTTACGATAGAGAAATTGGACTTTTTCCCAATAGACCCAAAAGATCTTACAAAGATGCTTCAAGTAGGGAATGAGTTAAATTTAGAAGACAAACAGAGGCTAAAGAGCTTTTTACTAAAAATCCTAGACATATTCACTTGGAGACATGAAAACATGGTAGGCATCGACCCCAACATTAGTTGTCACCACCTTAATATTGATCCAAACTTCTCTCCTCGTAGGCTAAAAAGAATGGCCCTTAACTAGAAAGATACGGGGCTTCGAAAGAAGAAATGAAAAATTGGTATCTAATGGGTTCATCAGAGAGGCTATCTATTCGAAGTAAATTTCCAATCTGGTCTTGGTATAAAAGCACAATGGTAAATGGAGGGTATGTGTAGACTTTTCCAACCTTAATCAAGCTTGCCCCAAAGACAGTTTTCGACTTCCAATGATAGATCAACTTGTGGATTCTACTGTATGGCATGAGCTATTAAGTTTCATGGATGCCTATTCAGGGTATAATCAGATCCTCATGTACCCATCTGATGAGGAAAATACATATTTCATCACAGATAGTGGATTGTATTGTTACAAAGTCATGCCATTTGACCTGAAGAATATTGGGACGACTTATCAAAGACTTGTTAACAAAATGATCACTGACCTTATTGGCAAAACAATGGAGATTTATGTGAATGATATGTTGGTAAAGAGCTTTAGAACTACGAACCATGTCAAGCACCTTGATGCAGCTTTCAAAATTTTGAGGAGATACAGGATGAGGTTAAACCCACTCAAGTGTGCCTTTGGCGTTGTTTTCGGAAATTTCTTGAGCTACATGGTCAACCAATGAGGCATAGAGGCTAATCTTGAAAAGATCAAGGCTTTATTGGATATGAGGTTCCCTAGCAAACCTAAGAAAGTGAAAAGTCTTACACGTCGCTTGGCGGCATTGAACCGGTTCATCTCAAAGGCCATCAACAAATGCTTTCCATTCTTTAAAGTCCTTAAGGAAGGAAAGATGTTCCAATGGAATGAGGAGTGCAAAGAGGCTTTCCAATAGCTAAAAAAACATTTGGAACAAATCCCCTACTCTAGAAAACTCAAAGAAGGAGAATCATTACTATTGTACCTAGCTGTTTCTGTAGAGGCTGTGAGTTCCATACTTACAAGGGAAAATGTAGCGCACAACTACCTATTTACTATGTAAGCAATGCCTTTTTTAACAACAGAAACTCACTAGAAGGATATGGAAACGCTCACCCTCTCTTTGGGTACTACTTCCAAAAAGTCAAGGCTATATTCCCAAGTACATAGCATACACATATTGACCAACTTCCCACTCAAACAAGTGCTATAGAAGCCTCCCTACTTATCTTACAAGAATGGCTACCCTCTGGGAGAAGTTTTTTAGGCTAAAACAGGGACTAAGGTAGTGGAATTGATGGGTATTTGGGGATATGTTTTAGATAGTTAGAGACGCTTAGGAGAGGGTTGACCATGCAGAGATTGATTTTGAGGTTGATCCTACACCGAAGCACCGTGACTTACTTCATCATGCATATGCTGATTTGAACCGGACCTTAGCTATTGAGGAAGATTTTCAGAAGCAAAAGTCTGGCTCTCGTTGTGTATGTGAGGAAGATCGCAACACCAGATATTTTCATTCACTGGTACAAGGACAACACATTAGATCTCGTATTAGGACCATCATGACTCAGGCAGGGAAAGTTCTTACTACTCCAGCAGATATTCAAAGCTCGATAATTTCTTTTTCATAGAATTATTATCTGCTCTTTCACAGTCCCTAGAATAATTCGTCCTGATATCATACCTAGGATACTGACAGAGGCAGACAATATGGCGCTAAAATTTCTCTATTTGATTGATGAGGTGTGAGATGTTGTTTTTAGTATTGATGTTGATAGTGTTGCAGGCCCTAATGGATTTTCATCATTGTTCTACCAACACTACTGGGATATTATACAGGATGGTATATACGGCGCACTCATTGATTTCTTTAAGGGTGGTCATTTGCCAAGAGGATTTGTTGCTACGTCTATTATTTTACTTCTGAAGAGGAAGAACCTTGTAGATGGATGGATTACCGACCTTTCAACCTATGTACAGTGTTCAATAAGCTTATCACAAAGCTGTTGAATAATAGATTGAGTTCATTTTTGCCTTGTATTATTTTCCCTCAACATAGTGGATTTGTCCCCACCCGTCTTATGCTGAAGCTTGACATGGTTGAAGCATATGATCGTATGGATTAAGGATTCATTTATTCTATAGTGAAGGCTTTTGGTTTTGACTAAGTATGGATTGATTGGATCAAACATTGTATATCGGAGTGTCGATTCTCAGTGCTTCAAAATGGGTGTCCACGTGGTTTCTTTTCTTCATCGCGGGGACTCAGACAGGTAGATCTTATCTCCCATCCTTATTTATTATTGTGGCGGATTACTTTTCTCGATTGATTACACTGAGGTTTCAGACATATCCTAGTATACAATATTGATATGGAGGTAGTACTCTCGTCTCGCATCTTGCTTTTGCTGATGATATGATTATATTTACCAATGGACCGAAGAAGTCTATCAGAAGGGTCATCNTTGATTACACGGAGGTTTCAGACATATCCTAGTATACAATATTGATATGGAGGTAGTACTCTCGTCTCGCATCTTGCTTTTGCTGATGATATGATTATATTTACCAATGGACCGAAGAAGTCTATCAGAAGGGTCATCGATTGTTTGGAGCACTACGATAAGGTCTCTGGCCAATTGGTGAATGGAGACAAGAGTGGTCTTATATTACCTAGACGGGCATCTGATATTCAGATACGAAGGTTAGTGATTTTAACTAGATTTTCACATCAGAGACAATCGTTCACATATCTAGGAGTCCCTTTGTTTAAAGGGGCTAAGATGAGCTTTTTGTATGATGATCTCATTATAAAGGTCAAGAGTATGATTTTTGGTTGGGCTTCATGCTTTCTTTCTTCTGGTGGTAGGATTACTCTACTGACATATGTTCTTTCCTCTATACCACTATATCTGTTACAGATTATACTACATCCTAAGGTCATTCCGAAAAGGCTGGAGAGTATATTTGTGCGATTCCTATGGGATTCTAAGGGTCATGTGCATCGTCTACATTGGAGGAGTTGGAAGGCGATTTGCCTTCCTGTTGATGAGGTAGGTCTAGCCTTTAGACGATTACAGGATACGGTGGACACAATTTCATTGAAGCTATAGTGGCTGTTCAGGTCTCAGAGTTCTCTTTGGGCTCAGTTTTCACTGGGCAAATATTGTAGAGGGACACATCCGTCACTTGCAGCAGTTCATCACTCAGCCACTCCTATTTGGAAGAGACTTGGACCATGCGTCGAGACACAAATTACGTAGCGCCTTGGGATAGGGCATGTAGCGCCCTGACCCTCATGAATTGAAACGTTACTAGATCCCTCATGAATTGAAACGTTACTAGACTAGCTTTACTTTAGTCGTAAATTTAATAATTTACGATACCTTTAGCGGAAAGTATAAAATTTTAATTTAAGAATTTAATTCAAGACTTATTTAATT
>CAIGRQ010112417.1:0-12749 GCA_903798375.1 Fraxinus sp. D2006-0159 | reverse complement strand
ACAAACCATTTATAAGTTAAAAAAAATCAAGTTTCCCCTTCATCTGCATTTTAAACGGTGTATTATGGTAGCAACATGCATTTGTAATAACAAAACAGATATCACAAATGTATACTCTAATAAAAAAATTCAAGATGCAAAATATAAAGAAAATCTATTATTATAACTTTAAAACCATTTACAACAATTCTTCACCATCAATTCGCCAACTAAATTGAGCTTTAACCAATCTACAAACATTTGCCTCCCAAAAAAATGTCATAAAATAATAAAATTTAATGAATCTCTATTGAGAGAAAGTAATAATTTAAACCAACATAGTTATACACTTTTACGTATGATTGTTGATCCTAAAGTAACGAGTTCTGTTGTGTGATTAGAGGAGAGAGGGTAAGTGTTTTGTACGTGGGTTGACATGAGAGAGAGAAATGGTACCGTGGGTTGGTAGAATAGTTAATAAACTAGAATCTTTGAAAAAATTGAATTCCATAGAAAATAAAATCCTACCATCCAAAAGAAAATATTTTTCTTGTTTTCAAGAAAAATATGGTTACGTGATCAAAAATAGAAAAATATTTTTCATGAAAATAAATGTCAATCAAATAATATAAAAGTAGGAATTTTGAAGGAAAATTGATATTTTCCATAGAAAATATTGACAATCAAAAACAAATTTTGGGAGGGGGTTGAGGAGTGGAGTAGAAATTGAATAAGTTCAATCAACATTTATTTCATAGTTAACCGTGACCTTCAATAATTTTTGAGACATTTCACTCAACAGTTATGTCTCCTAATCAGACATTTTAATTTATTCCTTTTCAATCCGCTACTTGCTCACGGTCTCAAATCTCACGGCTCTCTCTCTCTCTCTCTCTCACTCTCACGCACACACAAAAACGCAGATTTCTTTCTTCATTACAGAATTGAATCAATTGATTAGTGGAAACAGAGCACGAAAAAAAATGGGCTCTGTTTCTTTGAAAGTAGGAGATGGAACAGCAAGATTCAAGCGGGCATCAGTGTGTTCATCAGCAGTTAATGTGTTGATGCTGTTTTCTGTAATCGTTACCAACATTTTTGCTTTCTATGCATTCACATACCACCCTACGCAACTTCATCACTACCATAATCCCAAGAGCATAGCTTTGATCTCGGAAAAAGTGTCATTGATCCTAAGAGAGATTGATTCTTCACAGAAAAAGCTAGCCCAGATGGAGAAAGAGGTCCTAGGTTATGAAAGCATCGATCTTTCCAGACCCAACATTGCAAATGAGCTGACAGAGTACTTGAAGCACCATGGGTTGCCTTTGGGGAAAGATTCAAGAACTGGGATCACTGAAATGATGGCATCTGTGGGGCATTCCTGTGAGAAATCCATGGATTTATTGTCACAGTATATGAGTTATAAAGTCAACGGGCCTTGCCCTGATGACTGGAGCCTTGGCCAGAAGCTGATTCTTCGAGGATGTGAGCCTCTGCCGAGGAGGAGGTGCTTTGCAAAGGCTACTCCCAAGGTAGATTTGCAGCCTTTTCCGTTTTCACTTTGGAAAAATGTTAGTGAAAAGAGTTTTAGCTGGAGTGGTCTTGGATGCAAAAATCTTGCTTGTTTGAATAGTAAAAAATTGGACAAGGATTGTATTGGTTGTTTTAATATAGTTAATGGTTATGAGACTCAGATATATGTTAAGGCTAAAGGGAAAAATGATTTCTTGATTGATGATGTGTTGGCTATGGGGAGCGGTGGAATTCGGGTTGGATTTGATATCGGTGGAGGGTCCGGGACTTTTGCTGCTAGGATGACTGAGAGGAATGTGACTATGGTTACTGCCACTTTGAATGTTGATGCTCCTTTTAATGAATTCATTGCTGCAAGAGGGCTTTTCCCTTTGTATTTGAGCTTAGATCATAGGTTCCCATTTTATGATAATGTGTTTGATTTGGTTCATGCGGCAAATGGGCTGGATGTCAGCGGCAGACAAGAGAAATTGGAGTTCTTGATGTTTGATATCGACAGGATTTTAAGGGCTGGTGGGTTGTTTTGGGTGGACAACTTTCATTGTTATAACGATGATAAGAAAAGGGCTCTAACTCGGTTGCTAGAACGTTTTGGATATAAAAAGCTGAAGTGGGTCGTGGGAGAGAAAATTAGTAGTTTGGGGAAATCAGAAGTTTATTTGTCTGCTGTTCTACAGAAACCAGTAAGAGTATAATACAAATGATTTCTTCTGGGGAATTCAGAATGTAAGAGTAGTGTAGCAGCAGTAGTTACAATGTAATTCATCTTCGACGCTCACCATTCGTTTGTAATGACAAATATGTGAAGGGCATTGGCTGTTTCTCTTCCAGATTGGTATTTGCAAGCAAGAACTGCTGATTTTTCCCTGGTGAGGTCTGACATCTTTCTCGATGTAACTTGAAGAGCCTCATTTTAACAACTAAGATCCTTTTTCATGAATGCTTTATTTAGCTGTTAATTGAGTTCTATCAGTAGAATTATTGACATCATTTGTACAGCACTGCCTTCCCTGTTTCTATAAGGGAGACGTAATTTGTGAACTCAAGAATAGATTTCGTCTTCACGGCAGTAAAAATAGATTCACTGCATTATATGGCGGGGAAAAAAGAGAAACTCATTGGAGTTGAGTAATTCTATGTTTCATATATCCCCCGTATTCTTTTTCCTGCTTCAAATTCATAGGTCTGACTTGTTTCATCCGATGCTATCATACACAACCTATACAGCTATACTTGAATTTCTTAATGCTAGAGTTTTATTCACATCAAGACCATGTCAAGAGTATATAACTGGATTTCACAAATGTATTGTCTCCAGTAAACCATTTATCTGATTTTTCATTCCTTGCATTGTTATTTTATTTCGAGAAATTCATAAAAATATGAAATTGGGGCCTGCAAGTACTTTGATGCAAATCAAGTTGTCGTGTAATGCTGGAATTTTAGTCTTTGCTTGTGGATATAAAGCCTCATTCCAGATTAGTTGTATGCTTTTTTGGCCGGCATGCTTCATTTTTTTTGTGACTGATTATTTTGAAAGTACCCTTGGTTACTTTAAAATAGCTTTTTTTTTTTTATAAAACTGAAAAATAAGAAAAAAGTAACTTTACAGATGCTTGGAAACAAAATCTTACTTAAAAGTAGGTTTAATTGTTTTTAAGCTTAGCCAAACATTGAAAAATACCTCGTGTTTTTCTTTCCCGTTGACTGGGTAAACCAAACTGCCAGCTTGTCCATGCACGACTTTTCAATTCTATAATCGCATGCCACTGGCATAACAAGGTGTTAGATCTAACTTCGTCTTGAAATCACCCATAATATGAATATCTTACCAAAGTTTCAGATTCCTCAAGTCCAGTCGTTTACTTTTTCATTGATTTTGGCTAATGCATACCATCTCCATCCGATGGGATCTCCAAAAAGTACAGATTTAAAATTTGATGAAATTTGATACAGATTGTGAATCCTATGAGATTGTAGTTAAATTAGTTGTTAATTTTAACTTAGATTGTTATTAAATTTTTTTAGCTAAACCAAAGAGGGACTTAGTATGATTTCAGACTCTGTTTGGCTTTACTAAAAATCTTCTTTTTCAATTCAGTCGAGGTCGCATTCATAATGGATTATCTATACATTTCATGGAATTCATTATTGTTCCTCCTAAAAAGTTAATATTTTATTTACACGAACAAAGCATTAATTGCCCCAAGTTTTTCACTTGGATTGAAGCCTTTCGTTACAATGAGACAGGTTAGTTGATAGCCAATGGTAAAGTGTTAGGTTTTAGTTGATTTTGTAATTGGCAAATTCTGTGAACGAAATGACTTAAATTGATATAGTGTAAAAGTTCAAGGAGTAATGTGCAATTTGTATAAAAGTTAGTTAAATAGATATAGGATTTCGAGTTGGGAACAAGGAAGAAAACGGCACGAATTTTCGCTAAACTGTCGTCAAAGGTTGGTTCAAGCTACAAAAACAGAAACTGCATCGTTAGACTGTCGACATGGTTATACGGAATATTTTATTTTGCATTTTAAATGTTTTTTTCCCGACCTATCTTTTTTCTACCATATCTATAAATATTCTAAAACCATAGAACGAGATTTAAAAAGGTTGAACATTGAGCAAATATTGTCCTTTCATATTCTTTTAATCTTTGAAGTTTTCAACATTCGTGTTTCTTTAATATACTATTCTTGGTGGTGAAAAATATCAAATTCCTAATCCAAATACCAAACCACTTCTTCTCACATATCTATTAGAGTTGCTGAAGATCGAGAAAGGTAACTGGAGTTTCAGTTGGTGAAGAACGGGCTGTTCTTCAGGTTTCACAGAAGATAAACGATCCACAAAGCTAGGAGTTGCTGCGGAAGGCGGAATCCAGGAGAGCTTTGAAAATTGCAGTTGGAATTGGTGCAGGAGCACAGAATTCAGGAGAGCTGTTGAAATTGCAGTCAGAAGATCAGTTAGTACGTGTCGTCGTCTAGTCTGGTGAACTGTAAGTCACGAATTATTTATAGTGGAATGTTGATTGGCAAAGTGCCCGAATTTTTACCCAACTGAGGTTTCTCCGTAATCATTAGTGTTTTTACTGCTTTACTTAATAATTATATGAACTACGATATATAAACCCAAGATTAATTTGATTTGATTGAATAACCATCTAGAGATAATTAATTGGTGATTTATTGCTAATTAATTAATGCTTTTAATTTCGCATATAATACATATTCACCCACTCTAGGTATTGTTAGGGTCAAACTGCGTAAATTTCTTAAAGTATAAACAAGTTGGTGTTGCAATGTCATCCAGAAGTTCAAGTGGTTAGAAGGGAGGCAAATTTATTGATTTAAATTATATATCTTCTGCACAGGTCAAATTCATTTTTTTTTTATCCAATGTTGGCTCTTTCAAGTTTCAAACAACAAGATTTGACCACGATAGAATTCCACAGTTGTATGTCTCACAGTTCAATCTTGGAACTGAATCTATTGATGCCAGGCAGAAATGCAAGGTTTTGTTACTTGATCTTCGAAGGTTACCTGCCAAAGGTTTTCTACTAGCAGACGATCTGTTCAGGTCCGCAGTATCATAACAAATGGTTTTTCATGCCTAGAGGCATATTCAAAGGCGACCCGAACCTTGCTTCCAACTCAACAGGTGACACGGACAGACAGACGATGTCTTACATGAACAAATCGAACCCACTTGGGATCTTGCCTTCACTAGAAACAATATTTCATGCTAGCTAACATTCATTCGATTACGTAGCTCTATGCCAAACATAAGACTTCATACGTTAAAAACGTCTTTTTAACTCAGAGTTCACTCAGACATTACAATTCCATGCTTTAAAAAGAAAGCTCTAATTCAACATTGCTTCATGGAATTTTGACAAGCAAATTCCATGTTTTCGCAATAAACAGATCCGCTGCATAAATCAGTTCGGACCATCTCGCTTGAATCCTCCTTCGCCATTTACCCCTTGCACTGCAGCAGAGTTTAAAAGCTGCATTCCCTCTTCACCCATCTGTTGAACTTCAGAGGGCGATAATATTCTGATGCATCTCACACAACCAACAAACTCCCTGCGTAGTCGTGTTGTGTTAAATTTTGTAAGAAAACGTGAAACAAATTATTTTCACACAAGCAAGTGCAGATAATTTACAATGGTGGACTGTTATTATTAATTAACATAATGAAATTACGCAAGAAAATTAGAGTAAAAATATAACTTACTCCCAAGGATCATCCCCAACAAGAAGAACATCATTTTCGAAATCCACATAAACTAGCTTCCAACCAGAACCAGAGTCGTTGAGCAACCTTTCAAGTCCAAACATGCGTTCAATTTCAGAACGCAGTTCATCATAATTCTTGAAACTTGAGACATCAATCGACCTTCCAACTGATCCAGCTTTTTGAATCTGTTATTTACCACATACATTGTCACCCAATATAACGTATCGAGATAAGAGAGTAGTAAAGACTAAATAGACTTTAAATACAAGGCACGAGAGTAGCAGACGGGAAAGAGTATCTAAGTAAAATTCAACATGATATTAATATAGCATTCCTGAAATAAGAGCGTTAAAAATTGCTGAGAATTTTTGTTTGTATTAAGTTGCTTACCTTTGTATAAGTTCGGAACCGCGGAGTTGCTTGCTGCCACGAGCTATTCTGCAAAAGAGTAGTGTCATCGAAATCCACATTGCTTGAGGATGCCCCGCCTGAATTGTCTGCATATTCTTGCAGAGAGAAATTCTGAGAATCTACTAGACTAGCTGATGTAATCTGAGATTGAACATCTTGGCTCGAACAGAAGTTTCCTATCAGATAATCCGAAGGATTATGGAAGTCAGCATTCTTTAATGTGCAAAAATCCTCCAATATTGCGTTTGAAATGGAAGGATCAATTACTGTACTTCCACTGTTACTACCGTCAAAATTAAGACAACTATATATATCACTCTGGGGATGACTCTCTTCTGACAAGTCTTTCAAGCCATATGAACTTGATGCATACTGAAGATTAGACAAGTCATGATGGGGTGACGGATCAAGAAGGTCTTCCTGGGAGGCACACTTGGGATTGTTAAACTGAGGATCCCACAATCCTTGTCCTGTTGAAGGCAGTACAGGACAAACAATTTCTGCTGACGTAGTATGCTGGTCTGATCTCTTCAAAATGGATGCATATCCCGGAGTGCTAAAAGATGCAGTCGGAGGATGACACACAGGCACATATGAATTGCATTCTATCCTATCAGGGTTTTGAAGCAAGCTATTGACATTAGCAGAATCTAATTGAGATGGATCACTTTGTGGACTCTGCAATATTTGTGAGTCCAGACGTGATTGCATGATCCACGGACTTGTCTGCAAAGGTAATGAGCCGCTGTCCTGGTTCAGGATTGCTAGATCACTTACAAGATTATGAGGATTCATGGGCTTCGCAGACAGTTTCTCTTCATTGCTCGGCCCCTGAGATTCAAACTGGCTTAGCTGATTCGTAGCAAGTACAGGTTCTATTTTTTCCAATTCCGAACTAGTTCCAAAATTGTTTGAGTTGGTGATATTTGGTTGGCCAACAAAGCTTTGAGGATAAGTTTCTCTTTGCAGTGATGCCGTTCCTGACGAGATCAGCTCAGATTTCTGCTTGATTGCTGATTGCAGCAGTGCCTTTGATTCTTGCAAGGCAGTATCATTAATGGTAGTTTCTAGAATAGAAGGTGAAATATTTCCAGGATGGTTTACTCCATTAGGTTTCATTAGCATCTTCATTAATTGCTCTGACCACAAGGTTGATACTGA
Source organism: Fraxinus sp. D2006-0159 (assembly GCA_903798375.1). Lineage (NCBI taxonomy): Eukaryota > Viridiplantae > Streptophyta > Magnoliopsida > Lamiales > Oleaceae > Fraxinus > Fraxinus sp. D2006-0159. The sequence goes on along the minus strand of CAIGRQ010112417.1, from coordinate 5,420 downwards.
GGGACACTGAAAGTCCCCATTTCTATTTTCAGGAACTCGAATGAAAGGTCTATTAATCAAATTATCCCATTCTGTTTGTGCTCCTGTTACAGAAAAAGATAAAATACATCAATTCATGCCAATGACGAGCAGCAGAAGTCATTTTGAATGACAATCAACTACCTATGAACGCAGAGTGGAAAGGACGTTTGAAACTTGCAGTTAAAGATGGAAATATAAAGAGACTTTCAGGAGTCTCAATTTCCCAAGGACTAACTCGATTTTGTTTATCACCGCATCCAGGCTCATCCCACTCGACCTGTTATCAGAGATGAATATCTAGTCAAAGACTAAAAACCATGAGAATGTGCCTCGAGAATTATTGATCAGAGAGGTTAACACCCAACATCATTTAGGGTACAAATATCAAATTGGGAGAAATAATGAATGATATTGATATACTTTACTCACCTGAAGACTACGCCACTTTGAATTAGGCCATCTCAGTGGATCTAAATCACTTGTACCAACAAGAGTGCCCATATATCTGTCAAAAAATGGAGAAATGAGTCAAAGAAAAAATTGGAAAACGATAAAACGAATTAACGTCCTCATGCATTATAATATTTACCTGCGTTTACTTGATTCTTCAGTTTCAAACATCATTCCGAATCTCATACCAACAGAGAGTTGGGTACCGTATACAGATTTTCGATATTTAGCCAAAGGAATGATAAATTCTGAAGGGCATGCCCTACAAGTAAAGAATAATTACAGTATAATCAAGTTACTCATTGGTTTATATTAGGGCCTAAAATGGATATCCGAGGTACCTTGGATTGTAGAAAATAGTAAACGGGGTTCTATTAGCAGCAGCATGAGCTGCAGCAGCAAGGATTCCAATGTGCATGCTATCAGCAGACAGCACAGAAGATGGTAAAGCTGTTTGCTGACGGTTGACACGCCTCACTCCCAGCAACAATTGCGATTTTTCATCCCTATCAGGAAGGAGGAGAAATTATAGCAAATCTCAAATATATAACCTCCATGTACGGAACAAAAACATATGATCCAGACGGGAAAGGATATGATCCATGTACAGAACAAAAACATATGAACCAGGCGGGAAAGGATGGCGAATAGACAGAATTCAGATTTGCCACTACCAGAATAGGAAGCATTGGGTATGAGCCACGCCAGATAGTTGCAAGGATCACAATTAACAACGGAAAGTGCTTGTGGTACATCACCTTTTATATACTCTTTTACAGATTGATGAGGTGTCAAAAAAGAAGCGGGGTTTTTTTTTATTATTATTTTGGTAGATGAGATCCAATCAAATCTCACTGCATTATCTGTTGTTAATCAAATATGTAAGTTGTGTTGTACATGTAGCACAACTGATTAACAACTACCATATGCATTAAATTATAATTATTTAAAGTGTCTGAAGGGAGAATATTATACTGTAATTTTCCTCATAATTGGAAAATGGAGCCGACTGCGTAGTTATGGGATGACTTGGTATCTTTAAACGTATCTTTAAACATTTATGCTCAGGCACACAATTACCACGTGATGTCTCAAAAGGAGGACTAATTCTGTAAATTTAAGCATATGGATGAAGTACTCCGCAAAGTGCTTAAAAAAAGTACCTGATGAACAGAACAGCATCACCTGCTCTAAGACGCTTTGCACCAACAAACATACTCCAACCAGTTGTGAGTAGATGTCGCTTTGGCTGACCTAAACAAGAACGAAATAAAAATGGTAAAGAGATACTTAAAAAAAAGGGCATTCCACAAGGACCACAACCGTTGAATGATCACCTCGGTATATATGACGAAAAGTCCAGGTATTATCGTGCAAATCTCGTACAACAAGCTCTTGAGTTGGAGGTTGCATCGAGTAGTCCTGAAACAGACATAAAGAATTCATTAACTGTTGCATTAAAAGGTACACCAATTAAAGTGACCATATGACAACAGCTAGCAACGAATTCTTTCAGAAATAAAAAATCCTCACCAATTGAGGAAAGAGCTTTTCTGCAGCCCTCCGAGGAACTGAGAAGCCACCATGTGTGCTTGTATCACTTGCCGTCAAAGTTTTACAGAAGAACTCAGTTGGATGTTTACTAGGCTTTAGCCCAAAATCTGGTATGGGAAAGACATCTTTTTCCTGATCAAATATTACGTTATCACCACAGAAACGAAATATTTTCTGAAGAAAAATGACAGTTTCAGATCTTTATTGTATAATATTTTTGCTAATTTCATAAAATAATAGTATGGTATAAAAATAGTTTGCAGTGGCCAGGCTTACAGAGTTCACAGGTTGAAGGCTCATTTGGGCATATATCTCGTCTGAATCTTTATCTGCCTATTGATCACAAGAAAGTCAAGAGAACAATAACTATTCCAAGAAACCGAATGCACGTTTATTTCGGCACATAATCCTTTTCACAGTACTGAACCAGAAAAAAAATCAAGAGAAATACATACATGGAGTGTAACGTTGTGAACTTGGCACAACAATTGAGCAGGGAGATTCGGATAGTTGGGTATTTGTGAAGTTGCTGTTCTATTGGTGGATACTGCCACCTGTTGCCCAAAAATAAGAAGTTATGTATTACGTTACTAGACGAGACAGAGTCATATCAAAATGAAGCTAAACTCTTAACAATATATCGATAGGATAGACAGAATTTACTACATCATATACAGTTTTATGGCATTTAACACGAGCATAAATACTAATATAAACTGTCTACAGAACAGCTAATAAGTGTTTATTTGTTCTGCTTTTTTCTCTTTCAGATGATAAAAGCAGAAAACAGAAATGTGAGAGATCCATGATGCAAGAAGCAGGAAAAGAAGCGTTGTCCTAGGAATCTTTAAAATCTTAAAAGGAAAAAGAAATCGAGCCAGATGTTCTGGAAAAATTATAGTAGTTGGTAACACAATTTTGATTTCCAACATTTGCAGGAAGATGAAGATCTGCTTGTCCTTGGATTCATTCCTTATATACAATATACCGAATCATCATTTTCCCATAAACAATAAGGACTCACAAAAATTTCTCATCGCGTTCACATGGTGCTAGAGTTCAATAACTAAGAAGCACTTTGTATTTATGCCAATAACTAAGAAGCACTTTGTATTTATGCCAATTTTAACAATATTTCAAAGTGATACTCCTTAAGGACAAAATCTGCAAACTCCAAAACTAAGTGGCAGGCAAGTCATCAATAGGAGAATGCTTTTATGCCATCTCAACTTATCTCGTCACTTGTACCTAAAAAATAACTCATTTCAATTTCTCATTTTATTCACTATTTGTAACTTTAGGATAGATGAGTAACTAAGAAGGTTTGATCAATTTTGCAGCATCCTCGACATGCTTTAAGGATCGTAGCCTAGGGTAAAAGAATTACATGGAAAGGCCGGGGGGGAGCAGGAACTCCAACAAAAATATAAATTAATTTTCATAAATACTGACATGGTTTGTCCTGGTGTAAAGCACAAGGAATTAATTGTCATAAATCCAACAAATTATCCCCAACAATTCAAGAAAGTACAAACCTATATCATCATCCTCTTCCAGCTTACATTTTTGGCACACGTCAGTCACTAAATTTTCTTTCTTGCTTAATAGGGTTGATAAATAAGATTGCTTATAGTAAATCATTAAGTCCATAAAGGGAAAACAGTAACTAAAGGCACAAGAACTTCGATTTTCACTGAACAAACCTGTTCACTATGTCCTTGAGGAAAATAATACACGAGGCTTCCAACCTGAGGCAAGGTAACCAATGGACCAGCACACGCATGCCATAGCTCAGAATTTATTGTCTTCCTTGTCCCTGTAGTAAATCAAGGTTAAAAAACAGTAAGAATTCAGAGATAATAAGAAATATGAATCAAGAATTTACAAGATTATTGAAAGTGTTTTTACCAATGAATCCCTTAAGTTCACCTTCGCCTAAATCTACTTACTATACAGTCTACTACTTAAACAAATCTATGAAGAAATAAAATTTTTGAGTAATAGATGAAATTAACTAACCAGAATGATCCTGCATTTCTTTTAACAGTTTCATCTCTTCGAGCAGATTATGTGCCCCACCAACCAAGCCTCCAACTTTTAGCTTTTCCTGAACAGAACCCATGTATCCAGGGCTTCTTCCTTTCTTACTTCAAAGCCAAAACAACTCTGAAAGAACCCATCTTTGTATCAAGCAATCAATAAAAAAGACAGCATCTTTCCATCCAAAAATCACACCCTTTTACAAAGAGGCAAATTCACATATTCTTGTTGAAAGAAATCAAAAGGCACCTTAAAGAAAGAATACATGGTTATTAGGAGGGACCTAGAAATAGAGCAAAGACAAATATTCAGAGAATCTAGAAGCATGAAAAGAACCAATCAAATAGGACTGAGAGCATGCCCAAAAAATCCAAAACCAAGGAATAAAACACACTTTGAAAAGTTACTGAAAAATCTAAGTGGGGCTTCCTCTTCTCCCCCTCCTCACTCCATCAACAGCAAAAAGGAAAAGTAAAAAAATTACATACAACATAATTTAGAGGGGTCAGTTTTTTTTGCCATCAAAGCACGCGGATCAAAGCATGAGTGGTAGAATTATCAAGTGTTCCACCCTTTTTGCACCCTTTTTCTCTTTATATTTTATCAAAAGAAATTGACCTTTCAATGGAAGAGTGCCCTTTATGAAAACAAAGGTCTTTCCCTTTGTTCTTTCTCCATCAAAATAACACCAAAAGGTTCAATCTTTTTCTCTCTCTTATTTCTCTTTTTCTTTTCTTTTCTTGTATTTGGGTTTTATTTTTATTTTTTTATTGAGGGGCTTGCTTGAAACTGGTAAGTGTGTGCATGCTCTTAACCTGCGCCCACACTTGCTGTAAATAGTTGTTCTGTTGCAGCTTTAGACTGAGCAAAGGTTGGAGCTGAAGAAATGAAAAAGAAAAGGCGTGCATAAACAGAGCAATGCTATTTCCACACGAAATCGTATTCGCACAAAGCAGAGAAAGAGTCAGATTATATTAAATTATGGAAATAAAAAATAGACAACCTTTGCTTGCATACATAGGACTCTCCAATATAGAAATAATTAAGGGATTTTATATAGTCATAGAATTATAAGTTCATTTTCTTTGAAATCTTGTGTTTAGCTTTAATATTGTAGCTTACTAAGAAAATAAAATTTGAAAGCGATGGTAGTCGTTATAAACCATCAATGGTGACGATTCATGACTTTTAATGCATTTTTTGGAAATGAATAAAAATCAAAATTATTAATAATTCTTTAGCAAAAGATGTTACACCATACATTCTTATTCAAATTAAGACTTCGGAAATTTTTCTTTGTCCATTCTTCTAGTTTCTGGTCTTGGTGATTAAAATAAGGATTAAACTATGTGTAC